>ML855858.1:18033-28041 GCA_009831015.1 Picea engelmannii | reverse complement strand
GCATGAGTGTTTACTTGATGATCTTGATTGTTGATAGGTTTTGTGAAACATCTTGAGAGGACCTCCTGAAAGGGAGCTAGTGTTTTCTTTCCTACAACAACTAAATCTTATTAAGTGGAATGAAAGAGTTAGGATTTGATTGAATTTTCTTAGATTAGAGTTAGATTCCTACTCCTGCATATATTTTGTTGGCATCATCACAATCTTACGAGCATCCATGGTTGATAATTAAATGAAAGAAATTTAAGAAATTGAATTTCCCCAACAGTACAGTGCTTAAATGCACGAGTGTTCGATTGGAGTACAACCATGCTAGAGTGGATGAATAGACAGATCACAGAATGTTGTGGGCAGAGCAACAAGAAATTTTGGTTAGAGAATGTTCTTTTCTCTTTCTTCTTCGAGAGGGCACCCAGTATTAGTCCTCGAGAGACAATACAGGGGCATGTGGCCTCCTTCCCAGTAGTGTACAGGTGGGAAACATTGTTTCGATGAGAGGGGGGAGGGAGGACCATCAAATCCTTCGATGACACATTTTTCGACTAGTGGTCTCGACAGATTCTGGCTATAGAGGACTACCCCTATGTCGGGATCAACTTATCTAGAGATCCTGACATTCTCGTACTTCCCGGAGCGAAGTGAGGAGAATTAGGTATGTTTTTCTTTTTAATTTCTTTTTAATTTTTTATTTCTTTTTTATATATATCATTTTTTATTTGTACTAGAGCATATGAAAACTATGTATCTATTATGTACAGATGTTGGACCAGTGCATCCAACTGATTTTTCATAGAGCAGACACCCTCCACAACCAGAGGCAGCAGCAACGGCCGTCAGACCAATGGCAGCAGTGGGGGTACCTCCAAATGGAGTGGCTGAGAGAGTTTTGAGATGAGTGGAGTAGAACCTATACGCACTCACTCGTACTGTGCCTATGGCCAATATCGAGGATCTCCCACCATCTATGCAGCCTCATGTTGTTGGGGTGGCACAAACCTGGGTCCAGCTATTTCAGCGTTTGGAAAACACTGTAGTCCACTATGGCAGGGCCAACAAGCCTCGTGCTTAGCTTAAGGTGGACCATTTACGTGTTGAGGGAACTCTTTGTATATTTTTGAGGGCATAAGCCCCACGTTATATACTAGACTCATTATTTTTTGAGGCACTTGAGCCCACTTATGTACTCTGATACTTTTGATATATAAATATTTACATATTTTTGTCTTATGGGTTACATTTATTTACAAACGTATTTACATGTGTATGTGTGTGATTTTTATTATGTGTGTGCAATATGCCAATATAATACTTTATTATATAGAGTATCTTTCATTTGATTCAATCTCCTACGAACATGGATATACGTAATGTAATCAAAGCAACGTTCTAAGAGACGTACCCTAAATAATCATCAATGTAGAGTAGGATCATAAATGCGGTAAACCCCATTTAACTGGGACACAACCAATTGTGCATATAAGTAGACCCAGAGGTAAGATATACCATGCGACAAGGCATCATGAAGAAACTCTATTATTGCACTATATTTGGTGACATTGTTTGTGGCGTCACCTAAACAAATACCTCCAGAAGATAACAACTAGCCTTGGGGTGTGAATATTACCCAAGCTATAGAAGCAAGCCTCTAAGTGTGTCAGCTAACACCATCCACAAATCCAACGAACATGTCTGATTCACTTGACATCTTCCACAGTGAAAAAGTTGACATAAAAAATGACACTTCCATAAAACAAAAGACACAAACTAAAATGTATAAGAACTATACATATATACAAGAAGTCACCCAAGGCGACCTACATATGAGTAATACATCTTGAGGTAGAGCCCATTTCTAGGCTTCGCTAATTCTTTCCCTTCATAGTCAACCATATGATAAGCACCCTTCTTTAATACCTCCTTCATGATGAACGGTCCGAGCCACATCGGTTTGAACTTGCCTACCCCCAGGGGATCCTTATCTTGGTCATAAACTAGGACAAGGTCACCTTCAAAGAAATTGGAGGACAAACAGACCGACCATACTGACACTTGACTCTTTGCTTGTGAGCCTCATTATCTAACGCTGCATCATGTCGTTTCTCATCGAGCTGCTTGAGCTATAATAATCATTCCTCAAGAGGTGAAGTGTCTGGAAATAACTGTACTACCAACTTAAGAGATGGGGTCTGGAATTCTATAGGCAAGAATGCTTCCAACCCATAAACAAGTTGAAAAGGTGAGAAAGCAGTGGCAGTCTTTACAAATGTTTGGTAGGCCCACAATGTTGAGTATAACATCAAATTCCAATTTGATTTGGATGAATTGATCGCTCGCTATAGAATGGTCTTGAGTGACTTATTTACAGCTTCCACCTGACCATTCTCTTGTGGGTAATAAGGTGATGATTGTTCTTGTCTCAACCCTTTATTTGACATTAATTTAGACATCATTTTGTTCTGAAAGTGACTTCCATGGTCAATTACAATCTCCTTTGGGATGTCAAACCTTACTATTATCTGATTAAACAAGAAGAGAGATGTTGTTTCTCCATCATCCTTGGACGTCGGCATAACTTTGCCCACTTGGTGAATTATTTTACTGCTACGATGATATAACGGTTCCCCCTAGCTGAGTGGGGGTGGCATGTGGTATAATAAATCCCCTACTTGGTGAAGGGGTCAATTGTGATGATGAGAAATATGGGAGTAGGATGTGACCTCATCTTTTGTGAGATGATTTGACATGGGTGGCACTTCTTGACCAATTCAACGTAATATTTTATTAACGTCGACCAATAGTAACTGCCTTGTAGAATAATTTGGGTTGTTTCCAACCAAGAAAAATGACTGCCACATACTCCAGTTTGGCAATCGTTAAGCATGAGTTTCTCTTCCTCATGGGTGAGACATCGATGAAGGATGCAATCTATATGATCTGGATTATTTTCGACACGAAATGAGAGTGGAGATATAATAAATAAATGCATAGAGATATCACAGATATTCAATAATATAATAGAAATGTATCAGATATGAAACCATAAACACAGATATACAGTAATACATGATTTCTATTAATGAAAGAAATGTACAGAGACTGTAAAATATAGAGTGAAAGACTCACTAAAATGGTGGCAGCTTATCTCTGAGAAGAGATGTGACGGCTACTTGCATTCGCAAGAAGATGGTTACAATGAGGCTCTAAAGGCCCTTTTACAATAAACGGGAATGCAAAAAGTCCTAGAAATCCAAAAACCTAACCCTAGGAGATGAAGCACCAAAAGTCATGTGGGCCCCGTTTGGGTAAGTTAGTACATCAACTTCCCAGGGTCGTAACTTTTGCATACGATATCCATTTTAGGTGTGTGATATATTGTTGGAAAGGTATCATTGAGGAGATTCATTTTGGGGGATCAATCATGCCTTTTTCCATCATTAAGAACCTTTATCTTGAAAAACCTTCATTTAGGCCTTCAAAATGTCCCCGGAAGTTAAAACCTGCTAAAAATAGTAAATTATCAAAATTGCCAGAAAGTTGTTTTGAGCCAGTTGGAAAAGGTGGGTGGCCATTGATATCCACCTAGATCAATCCTCCCTCCTTAGGAAGAAATGGTATCCATTGCGTTAAGTTCCTGGGGGAGAAGGAAAAGCGTTTGTTGAATCTGCATCTTGGTGAGCTGCTTGTCTTGCTGGAGACGTTGCACTGCTCAGTTTGTGGAAGTCTATCATGAACCCGTTGAGGTTGAGGCTGTTCATCAAGTCGAGCTACCTAAGAGGATGTTGTGCAGAAGGAATCTTTGCATTTTTCTGTAGCCTTGTTGACCTGCTTCTATAGGATAGAAGGTGCTTGGGGCGAGGATGTAATGGTTGCAGTGTCCTTCTGTTCTCCTTTTGAACAGATTGTAAAGAAGCTAAATTTTGCAGTAAGAGATACTACTTTGTGACACCTTTTAGGTGGAACAGTAGTGGGAACTACCTCTGGTATTCTGTAGATATGACCCCCCAAAGTGGCAATAACACTACGAGGTCGAGACTCATAAATAGCATGGCGCTTCCACATATATGGATAGCCCAAGAGAAAATCACAGGCATCCAGTGGGGGAACATCACATAATACCTCATCCTTGAAGGATTGGATGCGATATGACAATCGACACTACTGGCTGACACAAAGATCTCGTCCTTGGCGAAGCCACCCAATGTTGTATGGATGTGGGTGTGGTGTTGTCGACAATCCCAACTATTTGACAACCTCTACTGAGATGAGGTTCTTTTGGCTTCCACTATCAACAATAAAATGTAGTGGGGTCCCCTTCACCCACATCTGTGATTGAAAAAGGTGCTCCCCCTCTTCAGGATCTATTGGTTCTTCTGGTTGAATTGTTGCGGTCGTGACAATAGTAGTTGGGTCTACATCAATGCTCTATCCTTTACTAGTATTTTCAGAATGAGGTTCTGAATCAGGGTTCGGCTCCTTGTCTTTAATCTCGGCCACCAATGACTATTTTGAGTGACATTCATCAGTGTTGTGCTAGGGGATTTTGTGGAAATCGCACCATTTTTCGGTGTCCTTCTTTGTATTCTCGTGACCCTTCTTTTCATGTGTCTTGGATTGGTTTTCGGGAGACTGTTTGTTAGGGTTGTCTTTGTCATACTTTGATTGTTGTGGGTTTGCAGACCCAAACTCCTGTTTCTTCTGGTGCTTAAATTTCTGCTCAATTTTAACAACATATCAATAGGCAACACCAAGTGATGATATGTCCAGAAAATCCATTTCAGTTTGGATGTATTTATGTAGAGCCCCACAGTATTTCAGAACCAAATGTCACTCAGAGTCTTTGATACCCAGGTTGGTGCGCAAGGTATGGAAGGTATTGTTGAAATCTAGAATTGCTTGGCCCCTCTCTTGCTGTAGTGTGGTCCATCTCATGTACTGGTCCTTATAGTTGCCAACGGGGTAATACTGTTCCTTTACCGCATCCACAAAAAAATCCCAAGTGGGATCGGCCCCATATATTCCAGACTCCTCTATGGAAATTTTCTCCCAATAAGTTTCCCACCAATGTTTGACATGAGGGAGAGCTTTAAGGAGTGTGAAGGTGATCTTTTCTTTGTCGGAAAAATTGTGAACAGAGAAATAACCTTCTATCAAAGTTAACCATTTTTCTAGGGCTTCTGTATCTATCTGTCCTTCAAATACAGGAATATCAAAATTAACTCGTACCTTGAAAGGTGAGGTGCCTCCAAAGTGGTCTCTTGATGAATATGCACCTATTGCTATCGACAGGCATTGAAGGATGTGGGAAAAATTCTCCATCATTTGTCCCTCTGTTGCGTGAGAGCTTGCTCAATCAACAAATTGATAGGATCATCTGCTCCGTCATTTTTATTTTCTTCGACCATTGAGGGTTTATTGGGTGTGCGAGAGCAATTTTCTTTAAGAGAGACAAGCTAGATACCCTACTTGCTATACTTGGACCTCATTGGGGACATGCACTGAAAAAAATGATCAAGAGCAGCCTGCTCTGATACCACTGATCTGGATTATTTTCGACACGAAATGAGAGCGGAGATATAATAAAGAAATGCACAGAGATATCACAGATATTCAATAATATAACATAAATGTATCATATATGAAACCATAAACATAGATATACATTAATACACAATTTCTATTAATGAATGAAATGTACAGAGACTGTAAAATACAGAGTGAAAGACTCACTAGAATGGTGGCAGCTTATCTCTGAGAAGAGATGTGACGGCTACTCGCATTCACAAGAAGATGGTTACAATGAGGTTGTAAAGGCCCTTTTACAATAAGTAGGAATTCCAAAAGTCCTAGACATCCAAAAACCTAACCCTAGGAGATGAAGCGCCAAAAGTCATGTGGGCCCCGTTTGGGTAAGTTAGTACATCAACTTCCCAGGGTCGTAACTTTTGCATACGATCTTTGTTTTAGGCGTATCATAGCTCGTTGGAAAGGTATCATCGAGGAGATTAATTTTGGGGGCTCAATCATGACTTCAAATATCATTGAGAACCTTGATCTCAAAAAACCTTCATTTAGGCCCTCAAAATGGCCCTGGAAGTTAAAACCTGCTAAAAATAGTAAATTGTCAAAATTGCCAGAAAGTTGTTTTGAGCCATTTGAAAAGGTGGGTGGCCACCGATATCCACCTGGATCACTATACATCGATGATACAAAGTTTCTTTGATAATAATATAGTTTTTTTTCTGATGGCATAAATGTCGAAGCTCATCACGAGAAGCAGAGGTGGGACACTTCAAAGTTTGTAGATAGACTAGTATATCTCCATACTAGGGATATGAAGATGCGATCAAAAACATTTCTCCTTTAATAGGTGACTCTTCATGTATAACATCACCTGAATTGAACAGAAGTTATGAGATGAGTTCTGCAAAGACCATCGACATTTTGGATTTTGCCAAAACAAAATCCAAGTTAAATTCCTAGAGGATAACTATCGATCTACTGATCTTTTCACTGATTACGCATCATGTGAACACATATTGGAATGGATTCACAATGACAATGGCGGTGGCCTTGTGGAACAGGATATAGTGATGAAACCATTGGACAACATGAACTATTTCCAACGCAAGTTTCTCAACATGGGAGTAGTTGAGTTCTCGTCCAACCAGGACTCCACTCAGGTAGTAAATCACGTGCTCTTCAAGAAAATTGTCCTATTGAACCAAGACCATGCCGATGGTTGACTTTGCAGTGACCAAGTAGAATATGAAATATTTATTATAATTGGGTGGTTGAAGCAGGGGGGAACGTGAGGGCGTGTTTAAACGCTTCGAAATAGTGTTGAGTGGCTTCATCCCAATGGAAAGGAACATCATTCTTTAGTAAACTCATTAACCCTTTTGTGATCTTGACATAGTTCACGATGAAACACTGTAAAAAGTTTTTTTTTCACTGTAAACTATGAAGCTAAGGGACTGTACATAGGGGAGACAACTAAACTATCACCTCATCCTTTTAAGGATCGACCATGATCCATGTTGTCGAAAATATGAAACCTAACAGATGACCTGACGTCACACAAAAACTGCATTTGTTTGGATTCAAGTGAATCTGATAGTAGCGACATCGCTCAAATATAAGTCATAGGTGTGTGTGATGATCATCTCTCTTGCGAGATCGTGACGCTAAATCATTGAGATAAGCCTCGACTAGGTGTTTGAGATCATGGAAAGAAAAATACATGGCCTGCTAAAAAGTGGCTCCATCATTCTTCAGGCCAAAAGGCATCTTCTGATAAGAAAATGTACCCCACGGATAGATAAAATTTGTTTTATGTTGGTCCTCAGGTTTGATCTGTAAATGATTATATCCTGAGAAGCCATCCGTGAAAGAAAAGACCTCGCAGATAATGCATTCATCGACAATGTGGGTAATAAATGGGGTGGGAAAATTTTCCTTTGGATAGGCCTTGTTCAAATCATGGAAGTATGTACATACGTGAATTGTATCTTGCTTTTTGTTGACTAGAATGAGATTCCACACCCATTGAGTCAATTGGATGGAGTAGATGAAACCATCTTTGAGTAGTTTCTCTACTTCAGCCTTAATAGTTGTTTCTTTCTGAGGATTAACTAGACAAATCTTTTTTCGGATTGGCTTGGCATCAGGGTAGGTCATGCTTTCATGTTCAATGATTCTTAGATCAATGCCTAGCATTTTCTCGTAAGACCAGGAAAAAACATTGCGTAATTCTTTAAATAAATCTGTATAGATTTGAATCTCCTCAGGGGAACAGTCTACTCCAATGACGACATTCTCCATGATACTAGGGGTTCTGGAGATATCAATAGGTATTGTTTTAGTGATGGTTTCCATATTACCCTTGGTATAAACTACGTGCATAGCCATATGATTGATAGGAAAAGACCTATCTCTAGTCATAGTCCACACAAATTCTCCTACATTTATTCTCCCTAACTATGGGAGGAAATATGATCTATGATGGAGATCATCCCAAGGTCTGTCTGGACCAGTCAATGCCTCTAAAATCACCTTGTCAGAGGGCAAGACCAAGTCTAAGGAATTGGTAGTGGCAAGGGAATATTGAGCCTAGGAAGGCTCTAGAACTGGATCTAACTCCAGTGTAGGAGTCAAATTGAGGTCGGTTGAAGCTTACTGGACTATAGAGTATGCAACTTATGTCATGGACAAGAGAATGGACATGCCATTCTTCTCTGTCCCTTCCATCATGGCTGACAGGGAAGGAAGAATCCATAGATCATTAAAGTAAGTCATGGGGAACGATGACACTGAAAATATTGCAGCCTTAGGTTGGTCGAGGATAGCCAATATCATTTTCACATCGCCGGAAGGAGGCGGGTAATAGAAAGTACCCATGAGAGGTGGGCACAAACTAACACCCAAGTTGATGACATTGGTTTGTGGGTTATCAATCATCGGGACCATGGATGCCCCCGATAACGGGTCAGGTCTGGAGAAGGACAATTGATCAATGGTCAAGATTCTACCCTCATGTGGAAACAACAAGACCCGAAAAAACGTAGCAACCACTGCATGCATGGCATATGTCCAACTCCTTCCTAACAGGATGTTGTAATCGAGAGGTGCATCAAACACTTCAACTTCAACGCACATGTTATTCCCTCCTAACTGCACAGGGAAAGAAGGAATGATTCCATGTGGTCTTAAAGAATGATCATCAAAATCCATAAGAAGAGTAGGTGAAGGAGACAGAATGGTTTGGCCAATGGCCTTCCAACACACCAATGACATCACGCATGTTGAGGTGCCCTCATCAACCACCGTACAAAAAATATTTCAGGTAGACGATTTCATGGGGTGAGCCACTACTATCTTAAATTTGACATGGTATGGGAGATGAGGCTTCAATTTGGTTGTATCGAGCATGATAGTTCTTGGATTACATGTCTCAGTAGATCCTAAGGCAGCTAGTAGAGACTTTATCTGCGAAGGGCATCTCTGGAGGACCCCCAAAGAAGACATCGCGCAAGGGGTTTGTGACAAATCCTCCTCCACAGAGTAGTTTTGGGTGGCCCTCATGTTTATATTATGTGAATCTTTCTTTAATGCCCTTTTCGGGATGTGTGTCATTGTTTCACCCATAGTTCTCTTGATCTGGAGAAGAACATATGGGTTTTTAACTTATTTTCCCTTTTCGGTGGTACTTGGCATTTTGTAATCATGTGCCCTAGTAGCTATGTGAGATTAACCTTTCAACATATAGATGTTTGGTGTTGATGGATTGATAGATGAAAAAGGGGGTCCCTAACAGCCCCCATACACATTCACAGACGCTTGAGTTAAATTTTCCCATGAGGAAATGGGTTCGTTAACACTACAGGTTGTTGCCGAGTGAATAACTTTTGGGCCACTGGGCATTGAGGGAACAGGTGGGTCGGGTGGTCTTTTACGTAGAGGTTGCACAGATACTTTGAATTATTTCTCTCTATTTTTGCCCCACCAACATTATTGGTGGGTTTCTTATCCCCCTTACCCTTCTTTCATTTCTTTTTCTTCCCTTCAGCCTATAGGTTGGCTTTGGGTTTGTTGATTGCACACTGTGTACATCCAACGTCTGAGCAGGGGGAGTAGTCGAACTAGGATTTGAGCAGGCCACTATCTACTGTATCGAAAATTGTTGTAATTGGTTTGAAAATGGATCAGTGGGCTTTGCTTGTGTTGAACCAACAATGTTGTTAGCATGTGGTCTAAAGTTATGTCTGGTCTTATCAAGAATATAACGTGGTGCATCTATAAAAACTTCGTAAAGAAAACTAGAATGAGAGTAAATCATCTCTAGATGTTGAGCTCTCATTATTGCTTCCTTGCAAGATACCAGATATATAAAATATGCAGAACAGGAACGAAATGCTAGAAATAATAGAATAACAGTAAAATATCCAGCATAATCTTCACAATACACAGAAATGATATACGAAATAGCAACAGAAATAGCACTTGAACAGA
>ML855858.1:0-11982 GCA_009831015.1 Picea engelmannii | reverse complement strand
CTCTTCGAGGGGGCAACCTCCAATCGAGCAGCGCTCTGTTACAATAATATCCAAGCTAGGGTTCTCATACCCTCGACTCCTATTTATACTAAAAAGAAGCATCTAGAGGAAGATCCTTCTAGAAGCGGAAGCTTTTATTAGGTATTCTTACATCAGCCTAATTCTCTTTTATTGAAAGGTCTTATTAATATTGACCTTTATTACATCTGAATACATTAATCTACCCATGTGCGGGTTAGGACCTTAACATTCCTCCTCTGAAAAGACCCCCGACGTTGCTACGTCCTTGGATAGCTGGGGTACCAGAGACTTAAGGAACCATTCCAGGAAGAATGTTGGTGGAACTAGTACTTTAACCAAACTCTTCCAGTGCTACCATTCTCGAATGTGATCAGAGATATAGTCATCCTTTGTCTACTCAAAGTTGGTTAGCAATTCTGTGTTGGTGTCGTATATCATAGGTAATTGAAAATGGTTTAGTAAAACCATTTCCAATTCTCCAAAAGTAGATTATCTTAAGTAGTCGAGCTCGATGTACCATTTCACGACACTCCCGATAAGAGTGCATTGAAACATACGTAACTAGGTGGAGTCGTCTCAGAAATATTTGGACAAGCACCATAGGTGAAATGTGGTCACATGATCACCTTGATATTTGTTAGGCTTACCTTCGAACTTTGGAATTTATGAGGGAAACTTGGTCGGTATAGTAGACCAACGTGGATTATGACAGATTTGGTCATTCAATAATCTTGACAAGTCTGGAAAATGCAAAGTTTCCAAAAACGGTAGCTTAGGTTTTTGAGTATGTACAAGAGGATAGGAGCCTGGGATTTGCCTGACACCAAGTTTCTAAGAAAATTTAGGCTGTTGGCTTGGGTTATGGTAAAAATCATGGCCTAGGCTTGAATTCGGATTATGTGCTTGTTGAGACGTCATCAGTTGACTCCTATAGTAGGAAGTTGAGGGCTGAGAAGGGATTTCTCCTGACGTAGTGTTCCAAAGGTTTTGGAAATGGTTTCCCTCTGTTGATCCGATGGGCATAGGTCCTAAGCCTTGTCTAAGGTTCCATTGACCATGGAAGGGGTTTCCCCTAGTCAACATCCCTGAGGAGGGAAATGATCCTTTCCATGAATTCCAAGCTCCTTGAGAAGTGTGTTCCCTCTATGCAGGAATAGTACCATTCACAAGATTTTGTGATCCAAAACCAGGGTTACCCCCAGCTGAGATGGCAGCTGACAAGAATGCATTGCTACCAAACACATTGAACAAAGAGAACAACAAAGAACCCACCAGTGTTGTACTAGAATAGGGTTCTTGACTACCTGCTCCGGACAGGTTGTAGTTCATGGTTGGCTAGATGGGTTGCTAAGAAGCATCGCCAAGTGAGGGGGACAATTGAGGTATATTACCCCTGTCTTAAGGGAAATCATTATAAGGGGTAGAGGTGCCCCCCATCAACCCTTGTAGAGGAGCAATGGATCTCCCTACCCCAAGACACAAAGTCTCTAAGGTGGAGTAGGAGAGGACCGAGTTCATGTCAAAGTTGGCCATCCCGTATGAAAATGGAGGGTCCCCCACACTCTGTGTAAACGGTGTAGTGATCGCCACCATGGATGGAATCATATCACTACCTGAGGTAGAGGTGGTCAAGACCATAGTGGCTCAGACCTATGAAGGTGATTTAGGAGGCAGAACACCCCCAGTTGTGGCAACCATAGAGGGAGTATGAGGACTCCCTGACGAAGTAGCAACATTTTCTTCCATCGATGCTTGTAGGATTATCTTATGCTCATGATGCGTTACCCTTGGAGGGGAAATATGTATCAGAAGTGGCATCAACAAGTCAGTTATTGGAGAGTTATATGAACTGAGAGCTTTCACTCCAAGTTCATAAATAGTTGGTCCCTCTAGAAATGAATGTTCCTCTTGGAGATGGATCGGGTACAACTTCCTATGGCCTGGTCACCTCAAATGACCCTTCTTGGTCAAGTCTTCTCCTTCATGGTGGTGGTAGTGGCTCCAAGTTAACTGGCAGTAGGCCCAAAAGCCTTCGTGACTAGCGGAGTTCTTAATCTTCCACTATGTGAGAGGATTAATGAAACACTAAGGATTTCTAACCTTGAAGACTAAAACACGCACTAGAAAACATTCCTATGAGATGTAGCAAGCAAACCACTATTATTGGTTGGAAGAAATGTTGCGACAACCAACACTAGATAAAATTACTGGTGCAAGTGCAACTCAAACTTGGAAGAACCCTCTGGGTATACTCTATAAAGCATGGCCTGATGTCTGCCCTAGGTACCGTGGTATACCCCCGCGGTCACCTATGTAAGTAGTTAAAATGAAAGGCAACTAGGTTTCCATCTCATGAACCGCAATGAGCAGGGTATCAAGCCCAAAACATATCAAAGGTATCAAAAGAAATTCTTTTGAAAGATGACTGAGGACCTCGAATGGATTCGAGACCCATGAAGCTCCGTGGCAAATGCGATCAACGTAATCCCAATATAAGTCTTGTATATGCATTCCTCTACTATGATTAGTCTGGATTTGGAGGGGTTATCCCCACTACATTTCTACACACAACCTCATGTTTAGCCCCTGTGTTAGAGGGGGTTCCTGAATATTTTCCACGTTACTAAAATTTTTCACTCCCTAGCATAAACTCCTATGCTTTTTTTATAGCCTTGAAGAGTTTCCTCTCCAACCTAAATCAAGACTCTAGACTAATCTAGTTAATGGACCCTACAGACACAAAGTATGATTAATTTTAATTAAGGGTTAATTTAAAGTGGTTTATATTAATCCAGAGGAATGAAATGAAACTAATGGTTTTTTTTAAGAGACAAAAGAGAAGAACAAATGTTGGAAACAAAATTACTTTTTTTTCAACAAACAAAGATTTGCAAATTGAACACTCTTTAAATGAATTTTCTCTCTAAGATATTTTAAAAGAAAAACTCAAAACTGAATTTCGCTTGACTATGATCTACTTAAAGTACTAAGTATTTAGTACATAACTTAAGAAAGAACTCTTCTTCTTGAAAAACCAACTGACCTAACTACTTAACCAAACACGAAACTGAAAACTTCTTTTTTTTATGCTCCAAAATAAGAAACTTGAAAATGAATTCTTTTTCTTTTCTTCTAAAGAAAGTAAAAAAGGAAAAGTGAAGACAAGATGAGACCAAAAACCAACTTATGGTCTACCACGGCTCCCAGAGATTTACTGACAATAATAAATAAGTTAATCATAAAAACTCACAAAACTTGTCTCAAACCCTAATCAAGAAAACATAATAAAACTTGATAAAGAAAAAACTATCTGCTATCAGACCTAGGCCAAAGAATGTAAGAAATAGAGACCAAGGCTAAATCAAGAAAACCCCTGAGAAAAATGGCTTCATTCAAGGAAGACGATGACTACTTGTTCTTTAAAAAAGATTTTCCTGACACAGGCACACAACTGATACATTAGTATCCTACGTATGTACACAGGTTGTCCAAAGATAGGGCACGTATGTATGCGTGTAGACCTACTGTAGGCTGCATACACCTTTGTGACTTCTCCAAAAGTAAAAATTAACTGTTAAGCAAGATAGGCAGGGAGTACTGGTATGGAAGACTAGAATCCCTTAAATACACATAAACTTATAGAAACTCAAGAAACAATAAATAAACTAATTAAATATACCCAAAAACAAAAATCCCTTAAAAAACCTAGAGGTTCCCCAGTATGGTCGCCAATTCTACTATAGTGGGAAAACCCCCCTATAGACTACACTAGGGTTCTAAAGTGTAGGTAAAGATAAATGTATAAAGTATCCTACTTTTAATAACTATCCTGACAACACCCCACATTCATATATAAAGTACAAAGTATAGGGATATGGTAGTCTTACATTGAAATCCACGTCTGGTGTCGATCCCAATGCGTTCGGTCGCTTCTTGACTACAAATCTCCTCCCAAGGCTGACCTGCATTCACCAAAGGACAAACAAGAAATTGCGAACAAGCATTCTATATATGGATTAATGGGTTAGATGTCATAAAAAAATGTAAATTGTACATAGAGATAAAACACATCCTATGGAGGGACGACAAAAATACTTCTTTATATTAATCTCATAATGTCACTTACAAAACGAGATCGACGACTGCTCCTTAAACCTGGTCTTGGATCCTCTTCAACAAGTTCCAACTACTTCCACATATCCTTCTTCTCTCACACTTCTGTCTGGAGAATAGGCATAGGCTTATGGATGAGGGAAAAGGGCAAGAATGGGGAATTCTGGCTCAAACTCACTATGTGGCTACAAATTCTTGGGGCAAGGGGGAATTAGGAAATGGGTAGAGTTTCATTGGTTTCATGTTTTTCCTTGAAATGGGACCCCAACACCTTCTTTTATATGCCAAAAAAATAGTTATTCGGTTAGGTTATGGGCTATGGGCAGTCAATTGGTTAGGAAACTACCCAAAAGCTCGTATTCTCTTGCAACATTTTACTTTTTGCAACTTTTGTGGGCATACGTTGGTTGTAATGGTGCAGCTAGAGTACGTACATGGGAAGTAGTGATGCATCTAGTGTACATACATGGGCAGTAGTGGTGCAGGGCACATACATATTCAAAAAATTGGCTTTCAATAATATCTATTTAGTATTGGCTTGGCAAAAATAGTAAGTAAGATGACCTGCTGCTAAGTATGCATGTCTGGTGCAAATTAGGTGTTATCACTAGAATTTTGTTCGTAAATGGTTACAGGAATCCAACATCTCCAAACACCCATTATTCCATCCATGGCCCAAAAAATGAATTTCCAAAGGGCACAAAATATACAACTGGTTATAAAATCAGCATGCACTAAGGATAGAAAGGAAATGTGTGCACGCGCGACAGTCTAAAAATGTCAGAAAAGTGCACATATGCCCAATGCGCGACTATGGATGAAAAAAGCTGTGCATACCTCAGAACAATGCATTTATGATTTTGGTCGGCCTTCCATCCACTTCTGGTTCATCTCCCAAGTCGATTTGACACCCAAATCTAAGTTGAATCTGAGTGGGGGATTGGTCAAAGACCTAAGGGTGCCCTAAAGAGCCCCTTGTTCACACTAAGGACTAGTTGAATAATGACTCAAAGATTTTCTATAAAAAGAGGCCATGGGTGCACTATATTTCCAATAATTCATTTGTATTTTTATGCTGCCTATATTCTCTTAGAGGAACCTCTTTCCTCATTAGAGCATACGTGCACCATTTCATTTAGCAATTCAAATCACCTCTTGAGTGAATGAGCTTTGGATTTCTTCACCATTTCCTTCTAGTTTTCTACTTGTAAGAAGATCTCAATCATTGGGGGTTCAAGATCCCTCCCTTGGAGGAAGAGGGGAACCATAAGTCTACCTTTCTCTTTGGTGTTTTCCCACTAATACAACTTATCCATTGGTGGCATGAATGTTGTTTACTTTTTTTTCTATTTCTCGTACGCACTCTAGTTTTGTTTCCTTTATTGTTATTAGTTTAGTTCTTTGTTGATTTCTTATGCTTGATGTTTATAACTCTGGCATTCACTGTTCTCTTGTCTAGCTAACCCAACTGGACTTGCAAGCATCCTTAATTTTCTCATTTAGGTGAAGAAAGGGACGCAACATATTGGAGACTCAACTGGGGATAGGTATCAATGTCCTCCCCATTTGGGTTGTTTGAGCACTTATTTTTTGTTTATTTAACTTGTAGGAACCATAACCGGCCCATGCCTTCCTACAAAAAGCTAAATTTGGAGCTGAGATAAGAGAATTCCATTCAGAATTTTCTTCTCGGTCGTTTAATAGAAAGTGTGAGGGTTTTTTAACCCACAAGTGCATCTTATGAGCACATGCACCAAACTCACTGTGGTTCTCAGTGCATTCTATGTACTTGCATCAAAACATTGTTTTTGATTTTCACATTGGTGCTAAATGTGCCTCTATCTACTCTACGACCCACACATCTGTCCAGAAAATCATACATTGTAAGGGTTTTTGTGATCTGTTGAAGGCCCATAGCCTTCTTAAGTTTGAGTCTATGCAAATTATAATATGCACCACACTTAGGTTCCCTCTCCACATGAAGGCTTACTCAAAACATAGGCACTTAGGGGGTTAAAATCCATATTTCTCCTCTTTTTTCTTTCATTTTTCCACATGGATGGATTTCTTTGATTAAAGATAAGTTGGAATCATTCTATATCACAAATATAATCATTTGCATTGGGACCATAAATTGAACGTCAATCTTTGAGTATGCTCTTCTCTTGCGCCATAGAGCGATCTTGAGAATCAGAAAAATGATTGAGGGGAAATTTCGTCTCCCTTAAAAGACAAAATCTTTAGGAGAGGACAACAGCCCCCTCGAGACTCCTCTTAGTTTATTTTTCAAACACAACTTAAATTTCTAAGGGCCCATACATGCCCCCATGCTACAAAGATAGGGTAGTTTCAAATCTACTTTCTTAGATTACATCACTAGGGAAGTTTAAAGGTTTTGTAACGGGCCCATACATGCCCACATGTCCACAATCTAGGATAGTTGTTAAAGTTTTCTTAGATTAAATCACACTAGGGAATTAAAGGATCGGTAAGGACCCATATGTCCACATGCTATCTCTCTAGGGACTTTAAAATTATGCAAGGTTATACCAATGACATTTAGTAAATTAGGTAATCAAGACTTTTAAGGACCACACAAAGTCCACATGCAACAAGGTGACACCTAACTTATTAAAAAAAATTGGCACACTTTCACTTGTTCACACACAAAGTCACTACTCACTCACATAGTTTCATATCAAATTATGGAGGTTGAAGTAAGTTTTCTCCAAAGGAATCCTGAAACGCCCCACCCCTTTTTTCGATGAAACTATCCACTCCCACTTAACTTCAATGAGATTGGTTCACACCCGCAATTTCTCAAACAACCACATCTAATTTTTTTCTAAAAGGTCACTAATTTTTCCTCCACAGGAGGTGCCAAAATAAATTTTTTAGCCTAGGTAGGATCTCGGGGATAGGCATCCAAATAAATCCTCGTTATTTGGTTCTCACATCTTCAAACATTAGAAGTTGTCAAATAGGGAACTTTAAAATCCTCCAAGTCAAGAGTTCCTAACACTATAAGGCAGGGAGATACCCGTGAAGGGTCGAAGGCCAAGGTACGGTTGTTTTGTGTGTCCCCCCTTGAGGCACCCACCTTTTGGACAAGATCCAGCCCATGACCCATTTCTTAGGTCAAAAATCTAAATGTCGCACTTTGACCGAGGTACCTAGTGACCAAATTTTAGGACATATACCTAGATGGCAATTGCAGACTGCAATTGCACCTTGATCGGATTTTGTGTGGTTGTTGGGAAATATCGCCAACTCTTTTGGGATATGCCCCCTCTACCCCTCATTATAACTCATTGTTTCATCCTTCACTAGTTCCTCTTCCGGTGGCTTCAGACCCCACTGTTGAGTGCTATTGGAAGGTCCAGTGTTATTTTGAGAGGAAGGACATTACATCTTTTAGGACACAAGCATTTGTTTTCTTTGTTCTCCCACATGGAAAAAATCGACCTAGGCACATGTATGCTCCTTTATCAATTGATTTATGTATGATGCTCTTATGATTACATTTTTTTTGTGACATATATTGTGAAGGTCCAAATATCATAACAAAGACTCTTGTTCATTTATTTCTCTCATCACCATTTGCACACATCCACTTTGCTAGTCGTACATCATAGGGGACCCATAGAATTCCTGTCATTCTAGATGCTTGCTAAATCTCCTTCCCATTCTAGGGGGAGTTCCTAGTATTTCCAACTCATCGGATCCACCTTCTCATAGCCTTGTGAGTGCTACCATCTTGGGATACACTTTTCTTGGTACCACTTCCCAAGGTCAGCCATCCACTCGATTTCCCTTACAAGGAAGCAAGGGGCACACTTTTTCCCTAGGAGGAAGTACAACCCCACCTAACCCCCATCAAGGGTCAGGTACCCAAAACACTCACACCATGGTTGGAGCTAATCCTCCACCACCACCCCAGATGCCATACTTGGCCTCCCTCAACATACCTGATCTAAATAAAATCACCAATGATCCTATATTGCACAACCCCACATGGCTTTCAATGCCTACCAAACTCCCTTTAGACATTCCCAGGTTTGAAGGAAAAGCAGGAGATGACATGGCCAACCATATCATGAACTTCCACTCATGGTGCTCTTCAAATAACATCATGGAAAACTCCAACCGATTGAGGTTATTTCAACATAAACTCACTAGACCATCAGCCAAGTGGTATGTAGAAGAAAACTCTAGGTCCCATGTGACCTTTGAATCTTTGGCCAAAGAATTTTTTACCTTCTTTCAACTACCAATCCATCATGACAATGGTCTCTAACTATTCTCAGATTTTAAACAAACCTCTTCTACACACATCGCTGACCAGATTCACGAATGGCATCGATGACATAGTCTATGCAAAGCTAAAGGCACCAAGCAACAATGCCTTAATTGGTTTCTCAAATGACTTGTTTCCCTCCTTGCCAAGGATGTAGCTGCAACCTTCCCCAATCTAAAGAAGAAGACATCGGAAATGATCAATAGTTTGAATTCATTTATTCATAGTCAGGATACTTATATACGGTACTACCTAATGCCCCGAGACCCATGCCATTCATCTAGGACAAACCTAGGATGTCTCACTCACCGGATGGATTGATTGGTACTACAACACACCACAATCCACACATCCAACAACCACCTATGTATGGAACACCTCAATATCTGCTGGTATATGGAGGACCTCTTTATTATCCTCCTCCCACTTATCAACAACCATACCTTGTTTCCCTTCTTCCACCCATAAGTGGATCACTGTCGACACCCACAATACGCCAAGCTATCCAACCAAGCGCTGGTACCCCCTCTACCTCAGCTTACACCCTAAGCACTGGTGAAATAACTATGCCTTCCTATGTACCCTACGGACCATTGCCACCAAATAATCCTTACTTTCCATTTACTGTCCCTCCACAGCCCATGGCTCCACCACAAGGACACCCACATGCTGGGGTTAACTTTGTTCAACCCTCTACCATTCAACAATATCAAAATTTTGAACAACTAAATACAAAAAATCCTACCCATCAGTCAAATAATGCCAAAAAGAAAGGAAAAAATTGAAACAATAATAATCTAGGACCAGGAGGGAACCAGAACCAACCTGTCAGGGCAACCAGAATCAGGGGAGCCAGAACCCCCAAGGGGGAAATAACATCAAACTCCAAGGGAACAATAACAAAAATCTTTAGAAAAACTTCCCTTATGCACTTTTTGGTGAGTATGGACATTATACTCACCCTTTCCCTCAAATCACTGACTTTAAATAGATGAAAGAATCTAGAAATGGACCATGTCCCCCAGCACCACCTTCCCCGCTGTAGGACCCTCAACAATGTGTGCAACAACCACCCCCAATCATGTTGCAAAACTCGATTCCATACCAAGGGGTGATGAACACCCAATAAGAGAGACATCCTGCCCCACCACAGATGGGATAGTATCCAAACCCCAACACTCCTACAGACTGCACTATCCTCCTCACTAGCGAGGAAGAAGTTCTTCTACAAACGCACAACCGTCAATACACTGCACCCCCTGACTTCATTCCCACTACCTCAAAAGCAGTCCCAGTCACAACTGGACCACCTTTGATGATTCCTCGCCCTAATAATGAAACACCACTTCGTATTCCTCGCATCCCATTACGTCGGAATGTCAACAACCCTCAGGCTATGGCGGCACACAATTATAGTCTGGTCTATGAATTGGCACAATCTCCCGCTGCCATGTTAGTTTTAGAAGTCCTTCAAACCTATCCTGCTCAATGGAATTCATTACTCTTTGACCTAGGGGCAGGTGACCTTGTTGATACTCGACTCATCACATTTTATCTTGATAGTGGGGAACTTCATCTCCCTGCTTTGGTCGCTTTCCAAATACTAGTTAAAATCTGGAACATCACAGTTCATTGTTGCATCATTGATGAAGGTGCATCCACATGCATCATGTCCAAAACCATATGGTAGAAACTTGGCTCCCTCGAGCTTATACCATCCACCATCACTCTCAGAGCTTATGATGGACACCCATCCTCTCCTGAAGGGATCTTTCAAAACGTCCCCATTGAACTAGGGGGGAAGACTATCCTCATCAAAATTGAAGTTATCGACGCTCCGCTAGATTGAAACATCTTGTTCGTACATAGCTACATGTAAGCGATGAAGGTTGTGGCCTCTTCTGTGTTTCACACAATGATGTTCCCCAATAATGGGAAGATTGTCACTATCGACCAAGTGTCACATTATGATCCCAACCCTTCCTCCCACATCGATAATATCCTACCATTTGTCCAAATTAATATTGATGCTTACCCACTCATCGAGATGGGTCCCAGAATTTTCAAATACCCATCCTTACTAGGGCCATACCATGGAGCACCATCGCTCATACATCCCTCAACAAAAGTATGTGTCATCTCATCCAATGGAACAGAAACTGGAGATACTCTTCCTCCCACAGAATCTTCCTTACTGTTCGACGTCCCACTCATCACAGAGCTCCTTCCTTGGGAATCCATTGAGAACTCTTTAGCTCCTCTTGTTCCCAATTTCACCCTCCCCCAAGGCCACATCCCAGTTTGGGAGATAGTCCCCCAAGCCATAACTCAAATCCCCTTATTTTACCCCCCACTGGGCGTACAAGCTTTCCAAGTAGCCACAATGCTTACCCTTCCCAATATGGTATTGGAAATTATAGTATGGTATCTACATCCACCCACAATGGTCCCTCAACCATCCCTCCCTCCCCAAACAAAATGAATCCCGATGCAGATTCCAATACTTACTCCAACCACACCACCCTCACCCCCACTCACTAGTGCCACTAATGTAGTCGGGGGAAGAAGGAATAAGAAATATCCCACTGCTCCACTTTCACCATGAGTTCAGCCTCCTTGCACACTATGCGAGAAAGACAGACACCCCACCAATAATTTCCCATCTCTTCCTAGGTTATGCAATTTAATTCAACTCCCTCGGGGAACGACACCACTCGTCACTTCCTTCATTACTACCACTGCATCCCCTAATAGAGGTAGCAAAGGACTACAAACCAAATTCGCATGTGCCATCTGTTCAGAGTATGGCCATTACACCCACCATTTCTCGACATTACCTCAATTTTAGCAGACGCTAACAACAGTCCACCAGAGCTTTCAACAACAACCCCTTCCATCCACATCATCTCAAAATCATGTCACTGACATCCATTATGTCGCAACCTCAATCAATGAACGTATGATATGTCCTTTCTCTTTATGCGAATCACTTGATCATTTCACATATCAATTTCCTATGAACATTGAATACAGGCGTCACCAAATGGCCCTTATTCAAAATCCTACACCCCCCCCACTAGCAGCAGAACCAGTGATTACCCCTACTCCATCACCTGATATGTTTTATATATTTTCTCCCGAGCCTAAGGAACTTCCCATTCCTCCATGGTTCATAGATAGTCTCAAGGAGGATTTACCCCCAATTCTCCAATTCATTTCCCCATGGAAATTTTATGCCCGACTACCATTTTCAACCCACAGTATCTTGATATTTGGTTTATGTCGAGTGAACCCTCACAACCTCCTTGTGTCATTCCCTCTACCTCTTCACCAGAAGATAACCAGATAGTGACAGTCACCAATGTTCCTCTCTTGGATCCCCTATATTCTTGACAATTCCATTGTGATGAAGACATCCTCAAGGAATTAACTACCCTAGATTTCCCATGGGATCCACTCCATCACAGTGTGCTCTTTATTTCATAGGAGGCCTTTACGCTTCCCAAACAAAACCCCATATACACAATCAAAACCAAATATTTTCTCCCCTC
>ML855857.1:2856-15613 GCA_009831015.1 Picea engelmannii | reverse complement strand
TATAGGTTTATGTGATTTGTTTTTACTAGTGTTTGCAAAGTATTTTGTAGGCCTTTAAAATATCTCACCTTCTTGTCTCATTGTGTAGCAAGGGTTTACAGATTTACAGGTTACCAAAGCTTGGATCAGTGGACTCCAAAGGCTTCATTTTACTTCACATAATTTTTTGATTTAATTTTCAGCTTCTAATACTTATTTTCTGCATAAATAATCATTTAAATCTTGCTTTCAAATCATTTTCCAAGTTCAGATTTTGTATATAAAAATTTATGTTTATATACTAACCAAAAACTAACATGTTTAGGTGATTCTTAGCATTTTCTAGCAAGCTTTGTTTGTTGTTTTATGCAGGATTTCACCATTAAAATGAGAGGTGTTGCCCAAATTTGGCTACTAAAAGCTCAAGATAACATTTGGAAGCTTTGGTGCAAAACTCTTTTCTTTCTCTTGCTTTCTAAAGTCATTGTAAGCAGCCCAAGAGAGTCTCTTGGGCTTGCATTCTCTAATTTCTCTCAAAGTTTATAATCTGTAAATTAGTTTCAGAATTCTTTCCCACACCTTGCATGTATTGGCTTTGCCATCCTTGAAAAATCGTGCTAGCTAGTTTAGATTTAATTTTCTAATTTTTGTTCAATTTGTTTGTCCACCTTTGTCACAAAATCGGTAGGCTTTGTCATCCACCTTGTGTCATAGTTGTGAAGCTTGTAAAGTAATTTAATTTTTACCCACCTTTGTCACAAAATCGGTAGGTTTTGTCCTCCACATTGTGCCAAAGTTGTGTGGCTAAGTTTGTTCTCTGTTATTTAGTTTAAGCAATTAATTTTTGTTTGTCCACACCTTGCATGTGAGTGGCTTTGCCACCCTTGCAATATTTTGTTGACTAGTGCTTAAAATTTCATTCTTTGCAAAGTAAATAAAATTTACCTTGCCTTTGCCCCGTATTCCCTCCCCTTGCCACTTTGTGGATCTTGGGTAATAAGAAAGGGCAAAGGATTAAGTAGTTAGTTTAATTAGGCATTCATTTTTCATTATTGTTTGGCCACTAAAATAAGGTGACTTGTGGAGGCTAGAAGGGGTTCAAGCCGAGGACGGTTTCACGGCACTAAGTGTCCTCCTTGTTGAGCGCCCAAGCACTTTGGACTTGACCTGTGGAGTTGGGGGAGAACCTTGTTGTTCTCTTGTTGAGCACCCAGCATTTCCTCTTAGCTAAGGGATATGGACTTGAGGTAGTCACATAATTTAGGTTTGGAAATTTTCACATCTAATTCCCCCCAAGTCAAAGAGAGACCTAAAATTAATTAAAATCAACCTATTCACTTTTCACAACATTTACATTTCCTTGCAATTTCCATTTCAGCAATTTATTTCATTGTTGTGGAAGATTTGTCATTAACAAGGGATGTTATGTAATGTCCACTCTCTGTGACCCCTATTCAACATAAGGGGGGGTGTTAAAAACAGTGTAATCTTCACTTTCGGCAACAGCCAACCTTAGAGTGTATCATAGTCGCATTTGTATTTTTGGCTAAGGCTAACCTTATACACATATACTTGAAAACCCTATTAGGGAAAGTGCCCACTCTTCACTTGTGTATAAATACCAACCTCTCATTTGTACTCAATCATTCAAGTGATTCATTCACTCTTAACAAAGTAATATGCCTAAGGGCATCATCAAGTGTTGCGCCCTCTCTTGTTTTCAAGTTTCTCTGTCTAGCAAACGTCTTGAGTTCTCTCTCTCTAGTGTTGCACTCCTCCTGGCTGATTTCTCTTCAAGTGTAGTGCTGCCCTAGTGTTGGTTTATTTTTCTTTGTATTGCATAATTTGGGTTTTTGTTGGTTACATTCAATTCTCTCACAATCTCTTGTAAATCTAAACATTTGTCTCCTCAACTCAAGAATTACAATCAGAAATTTACAATTACATTGTGATACATTACCACTTTCCACTCGTCACCTACTAATATTCTTACCAAAGTAAAAGAACATAAAAACTTGCATACAACATCTTACTTCTCCCATATTTTAAAAGGAAAGAATAGTGAAGAGAGAGTCAGAAAATACCGAATCAATGATATCCTGGCAGTAAATAGGACTCATGTAATATAGAACATCATGAACAGTGGCACTCAACATAGTACGTAATGCTCTTACACCCTCCAAAGTAATCTTCTCAACTGCTTCCTCACCTCCTAACTTCAAACTTCTTCTCCACTATAAAACCAAAGACAGTGTTATTATTATAGAATGAACTTCTACAAAATCCAACGTGTAAAGAAGAAATAAGAAATAAAGTAGAAGTAATTCCTAGAACGAAAAAGTAAGAAAACAAATAATTCATTATTTTGTAAATCCAGTAAATTTGATAGAAACTAAAAAACTTCTTCCATTACTGTCCATGAAAATAAAGCCAAATGAAGCATGGAATTGTTTTATTAACTATTTACAAGACTAAAGTACCAATCTCAAACAAATAGATAATGTTATGTGTGCTATTTGCAATGGATATCTACATAGTGAAGTCCTAGCTCCTCTAGAAACAAAACTTGATGTCTATGGATGCCTCAATAAGTTAAATTGAAGCCTACAACTAAAAAATAGTGAAGGGAAAGTTATAAAGCAAGATCCTGAGTTCACTAATCTTATTATTTAAAACAAAAAGGAAACAATAATAGTTACTATAGGTGCCAGTACGCTAACTACTACTTCAACTACCCCATTTTTGCACGTGCAATGTATCACCTTGTACGACTTTAGTTTGAATAAATCAACCAATATAAAAGCATTCACTGAAAGTAACTTTCTAAAGTTCTCTTCCACTCTCCCAGAGATTTTAGCAAGTATAGACTTTAGTAGCTAGTAAGAAAGCAGGAAATTTTGGTTTCCTTGTTGCTAAGGCAAAGGCATCTCTTGTTACTATTCAAGAAACATAAAAGTGTTCCCACCTCTCATTAATTTCAATATCTCATGCACAATAACATGAAAAAACCTCTCACATAAACCAAATTACACACCTCGTTTTCTTAAAGTTCATTTCATTTTAAGCAGTGAGAATATCACATAGTAGCTATATAATTGCTCATTTACATCTGAACATTGGTTTGCTCAATCTTGTTTTCTGGTACTGATCAATAAAATGACAAAGGCAATATCTGACTAATGTACTCATTATACCAAGAACAACCAATGGAGATACTCTCGCTAGAAATCCTAATTTATTATCAATAGCAAGATTTAAAGGTGAAGGGAAAAGTTATTGATTTAAAGTGAAATTAAACAATTTGTATCTCCATTGAGAAAGTAGCTGAAGACACACACCGTGTACTAGGAAAGTCCAAAGTACTCTAGTATTTGCAAAATACAAAGAGCCTTGAGGATTGTCATGAATTGGCATGAGACATCGAATGGTAGTGTTATCCCCATTTTGTAGATAACTAAGGAGATTATGTCTCGAGGCCCTTAGGTTGTAGATATGGAGAGTCGAGAAACCACATGACTAGCAGTATCCTTTTGCACAAATGGAAACCCTTCTCACCACCACACAGGTCGTAGATTTTCAGATGGCATCCACCACACCAGCTGACTTCCGAGAGGTAATGGGCCTTGCTCCATGAGGTACAAGTCGGGTATTATAGTGAGTGTCATTTCAATATTTGAGGCATTTGAGTATGTCGTATCTTAGACTGCTTTAAATTTCATGATATATGCTTGGACATTATGCCTTTTGCTATGCTTCACCTAGGTGGTTGACATTGTGCCCTAGTAAGTGGTCTTCCTTGGGGATGGGTTTGTTATTGGGAACTCCCTTGAAGATCCATCATACCGTTCCCGACCATACTTACCACTTTCCATCACTACTTCCCCCCATTTTCCTTATCTCTTGGGATTTTAGGGTGTATTGACCCAAGAAGGGGTTCTCCCTCATTCTATGGGAAGGGGTTGAAGGCCCAAAGGGATTGTTGTTGGGTAAAAGATAAAAGCCTATGTATAAACCTTCTAGATGCTTTGCCCAAGGATTATCCAAGAAAGCAATGAAACACTTATCTTTGAGAAAAGGGGGACCCACAAGACATATGCTTATGAATGCTTAAAAGGTTAGTTGGAGGATAGGAGGTCTCATCACGAGCCGGCTTATCATGTTCATGGATATCTAGTGGTATGACATTGCCATCATCTGGTCACCAAGCCAGGGTAATGGCTCTCAGCTGCATGGCTGAGAGAAAGGGGGTCTCATCACGAGTCAGCCTTCTCATTTCCGCTAGGTATTTGTGGGTGACACTGTATTTATCTGGACACCACGCCATGGCAATGGCCTTCAACTTGTCCTTAAATTTATGAAAGAAACAAAGAATGGCAAAATAATGGGCTTGGAAAAAGTGCATTGCAAATGAAGGTACCACACACCCTCTACAAAGGCACCCATGAGTGAGACACTACAACCCCTTGTATGTCATGAACCCCATGCCCATTGAGTCTTGACCCTTAATCACTTCACCCACTTTACATGGCTTAGAGAGGGATCTCTTGGAAACTCTCGACCTAGGGCAAGATCTACCCAATAGGACACCTCATCAACCCTCCCATATTCAAGCTTGACAAGCCGCATAATGTCTTTGAGCACTTAATTGTTTGACATGCTAATCCTTGATGCACATGCTTAGGTGGCTCATTTATTGATTTGATTTACTTATCATGATGTTATGACTTGTGATCCTTGGAGGGTGTGCTTACTAGTCTTTGCAGGACCTAGTTGGTGGACTATTTTGAAAGACCAAGCCTAGCTTGGGTTCCATGGGGCTTGAAGCCCACAGGTGGATACCAAGGGCCCACATGCCGAATGAGAGAGATGAAACCTCGAAGGCCTAGAAGATGACTTGGACGACATAACCTAGCCCCCACATGCCAAACATTTTGCCTAGGAGAGGCGAAACATCACCTTTAGAGGCATGACGTCACCTAGGGGGGTTAGGGTTTGTGAAATATCCCTGATCCAGCTGATCTGGATATCTACTGCGGAACTACTGTTTTATCACTGAGATCTGATACTCTGGGGGTTTCTGGATGCGTTTGAGTTAATGTGTGAACATGCTTGGTGCTTTTCGCATGTGTGTTTCATTCATTTAGTGTTTTAGCATTATATATATGATGCATGCGAAAGAAAGGACAACACAGCTCACTGATATATACAATGAGGTGAAAGTAGGAAATACAATAATAAGTTGGAAGAAGATATACTACTCATCAGTTAGATCTCATGGATCATCACTGGAATACAAATCAACTAACAAGAAATGCCCGTGATCATAAGAATGAAGGTTGATCTGTGCATGCACGGATAGATCGACAAAACACAGTCCGGAAGCTCACGATAACTGCTGCAGATACTGGAAAACTCGCCATGATGGCGATACCCATCTGAATGGACTAGAAATTGTCTCCAAAGAAGCACCCTGGTCTCTAGGCTCATCCTGGTGACTGTCGGACTAAAGATCCGACCTCTGAAGTTTCGGATATCACCCCCTGGGGGTTTGCGCACCTCCTGGGTTGTGGGAGTGCACCCTAGTGATCCCATCGGTGGAATCTGATGATGTATGACTCGAAACAATTGTCCTGGCCTCCTCTGTAATGGGTTGGAAGGGTTTCCTTGGATTTACCCTGGAATACTCCCTCAAACCCCAAATGTACTTCCTCAAGAGTTGCGCCCTAACTGACTGTTTGTTGCGTTCTGGGAAATTCCACCGTCGGAAACTGACGATTGGTGGCTCAAAAGGTGCACCCTGGTTAGCTCTCTAATGGGTCAGAAGGAATCTGCAAAATACTGAATTGTCTCGTGTGGCCACACAAACCCTCTCTCTAACCCTTGCGCCCTCACTAGCTGAGTTGCGTAGCCACTGAACTGGATACCTGAAATGCACGGTGAAATACCTGGATGGTATCTTCGATAGGATAGAGTGTGTCTCTCAACACCGAAACCAATCAATGGTGGTGGTTTCCTCCAGAACTCCACAAAACAGCAAGGGGGTCGATTTCCTCCTCCTCTGCAAATATCTCAACATCAAATCATAAAATAATAATGAATTTACCCTTCCTTTATAGCTTCCCGAAACCCAAATTCGTTGTTGACCTTTTCCCTTCAAGTGACTTTTACTTTATTTTATTATTCCTTGATTAAATCACTTAATTAATTAATTAATTAACCATTTTACCTCTAAAATGTGATTTATCCATCCTTATGGCTTCTCCAGCCACTGAAAGTCACTTCTCATCATCTTATCTTGTAATTCTCTTCCTCTCGATTGCGATGAGCTATTACACTAAGAGGTTTCTCCAAGTAATATGCCAATTATGACCTTCTTAGTGAATTTAATTAAGATATGACCCATAATAACTCAAAATTACGGAAATTGTCGAAATGCAATGGAACCAAATCCAAGTTGTGCGGAATGGATCCTGATGATGAACGATGCAAGCCAGGCCCAATAAAACCCCTCAATATCTCCCGAACTCTATATCACCCCTATCTGGCTACTCTGGTAGGCATAACACTCTGTAATGTTAGAATGTCCCAAAATGGGGACATTACAGTTTGGTGGTGAGGTTGATATGCATTGCCACAAGGACGTTTTGAGGGGCTTGAGGCTTTGACCATGAAGGAAGTGACTTGGATGCTTGACACGTGGCTTTGGGAAGCCTTTCTACACTCCTCCATCACCAACGACGATTTTCTCCTACTGCCAAAACGTCCCCTAAAGGGGTGACGTCTTTATAAACTAGGTTTTTCTTTGTGCAAAAAAGTGAATTTAAAGTGAATTGTTTATTATTACTTTGTAAAAGGTGAAAGATTAGGGTTGTTCACCCCTAGTCTTGTGTTTTACCCTAAATTATGTGGACAAACTATCTTAGTGACATTTTGTATAAATAAGAGATCATAAGATCTCATTTTATCATAACTCTCCCACTTGAAGAAGTACTTGGACTGAAATTTTTGCTCTCTTTAGCTAGTTCTCTCTCTTGTGCTCTTGTTTATGGCTATTTCTTGGATTATTGGTTGATGAAAGTGATGCGCTAGCCTTGGAAGTATTTTTATAGCTTTTATGGTGGTTTGTCTTAGCTTTTTCCTTGAATTGGTAAGCTTTTTCTACATTGTGCTATCATTTGTTTCTCTAATCAAGGTTAATTTGCTAGAGCTAGGTGGGAAGTATAAGGGCATACACCCCTGCCATAGTCTCCATCATTTTATGCTTATATACTATTTGCTTAGCAAGGGTTTGCTAAGAAAAGTATAAGGGCATACACCCTCTTAGCTTAAACCCTAGCTAGAGATACTTGCCCTGGAGAGTAAGAGTATTTACACCGCCAAGGAGGTAGCATCTCTAGCTCTTTCTTTGCTTGACTCCATTAACCCATTGTTTAAGGCACTAGTCATTTACTTGTTGCATTTGAAGAATAAATTGCTTCCTTGGTAAACGTGAAATTTTCAAGTTTTAATATTACCTCTTTGGGAAAGTGTTCCTTGAGCCTTTGGCTCCCTTGCCTCATTGAGGCATCTCCTTTCAACCACAATATCTTGTTTCTTTAGTAAAACTAACCTACAGCCATTAGGGATGCTCCAACCCTAGCCTACTAACCCTAATTATCTCCTAAACTAACCCTAGACTAGGCCTAAAAATCTGCCCTAACCTTCTACTAACCTAGGCGCACTTATTGAGCTAACTTGGGGCTGATTTGATTGGATAAATTTTCTGCAATAAGTCTTGGTTTGCTACAGCCATAAGGATGGTAATTTCACTGCAGAAACCCTAACCTAAAGTCACTCATAACTTGTGTTTTCACCGTCAAAAGTTGCTAAGAATTTGCCAATTTATTCTACTTGCTCTAATACAATTTTTGAGTGATTTCTTTGCAAGTTTTAGTGGCTGATTTCACTGCTGTCGCAACAAGTTTGGTACAGCCATAAAGCTGCAAAATACTTTTGCATACATCTTTTATGACAGCCATAATCAATTGCCAAAGTCTCATGCTATAGATTGTGAAATTCTCTAGTGATTATCTACTTTGTTTCAAGCATATTTCATTTGACTTTGAGCAATCTTTCTAGCAGCTTTAGTACTTGTTTTACTGCTGATATATATTGTCATTTATTGCTGCAAATCAGGGACAGTAAGCCTAGCTTGCTGATCCAACTGACATATTATACTGCATAGTGGTTTTTCTTGTGTCTCGGGCAGGTACCAACTTCTCCGCAATTCATCCAAGGCTTTGGCAACCTCAAAACAACCTAAGACTCATTATCACCCTTCATTTTCCATCTAGAATATTGACCTCTAGGGGCTTCACTCTTTCCTTTTCCGTTTCCCCCCTCCTTTCCCCCTAGGGTCATCGGGATTGCCTCCCTAGAGTGACCTAGTCACCCTTGAAGCACGGGACCTATATCAAGGTGACATTGGGTAGTGTCCTTATGTTGTCGCCACTTGGTGGTTGGGTCGGGCTTTCCCTAACCTACAATTTGTGCGATAACAAGCAGCACTATGATTGCAATGTGCATAAAGCTCATAAGAAGATAGGGTATCCTTTCCAAACATAAAATTAAGCAAATTATGAAGAAAGTAAAGAATGTAAACAAGAGAAATGATCTCATTGATGGAATCTTGTTTGTTTAGAATGAATCCACCCAAAGATATTAGTTCATAAGTGTTAATGAGATAAAGGTAATTAAAAACAATATGTGCACAAATAACTTAAATAAATAAGAAAAAGAACAATCATGACATTGTTCAACAAAGGTTTCTGGAGGAATTGTTCATGATGTCACAAAGCCTTTGGGGATATCTTGCATTCATGTTTAGAATCTAACATTTCAGGTGAACTCCACCCAACTGAAAAACAACGATGCCAATGAGGGTGTTTGAAATTTATCTAAATGAGTATGTCTGAAATATGTATATATATATATATATAAGCACTGAAAAACAACGATTCCAAAATACTCATTTAGATAAATTTCAAACACCCTCATTGGCATCGTTGTTTATGTGATATATATATATATATATATATATATAATCTAGCCCCAAGGGTTAGTTCAATCAGTTGAACCATTAGCCCAAGGCATTTCTCGACCAAGAGGCCATATGATCTAGATGGATCTTGGTGGCCATCCACCTTTTCCACTGAATCACCATTTCGAGCCTGTCGTTTTGATAAACCATGATATTCACCCTTTTGATGGGGAATGGAATGTAATGTCATCTTCATTTGTCAATTATAGACATCATGTAATGATTTCCTAGTGGTCTTATGTACATGCCTACAGCATAGCGTTAATGCATCAGATCCCATTAGAACTTCGCAGTTAAGCGCGCTCAAGCTAGAGTAGTACTAGGATGGGTGACCGCCCGGGAAGTCCTGGTGTTTTACATGCCTATGGAATTTTATAAACTTAGTCCAATTTAACCCACATGCATCATGGGAATTGTTCTCCTCTCACTCTCTCATATATAATTGAGGTGAAGGAGGCCCTTTAAGCATGCAATGGAGTGTGATGTAAAGCTTGTTGTGAATGAAGCGTAGCCAACATCTCTTTCTTTTCAAAGATAAGTTGCCCCATTCTGTCAGTTTTTGTTCTACAGTGTTTTTCTCTCTTGTTCATCAATAAAAGTTGGTTTTCACTATATTTTGTGTTCTCCGCATTATCTCTATGTATTTCCTTGTTATATATCGGTTATATTTTTGTCTTCGTGTCATTCTCAAAATAATCTAGATCAGTGGTATCAGAGCAGGCTGCTCCTTGTCGTTTCTCAGAGCAGGTCCCCGACGAGATCAGAGTATAGAGAGTTGGATCTCGAGCTAGTTTCGCTTGGGGACAACTTCTCTCGCCAGCCCAAGCGACCTCCCATGGTGGAAGAAAAGAGAGATGACAAAGCAGGAGATCCTTTCAAGACGTTGCTCGAGGAAGCCCTCGTGCGACAGAGGAACGAGATGATGGACAACTTTGCTCAGATCCTTCGAAGACTACCGATGGCGGCGACTGAGGAATCTTCGACAAGAAGCCATTTCGCAAGTGCGACACCCTTGAAGGTACAAGTCAATTTTGATATCCCCTTATTTGAAGGCCAGATAGATGCAGATGCTCTAGAAAAATGGTTGAATCTGCTAGAAGGTTATTACTCTGTCCAAAAAATTTCCGACAGTGAAAAGATCACCTTCGTGCTCCTTAAAGCCCTTCTCCATGTCAGAGCTTGGTGGGAAGGTTACTCGGAGAGGTACACCGCAGATGAATCTACACTATTTGGGAGAGAACCCACTTGAGCGACCTTTGTAGATGGCCTAAAGGAGGAGTTCTACCTTGTCGGAAACTATGATGACCAATACATGAGATGGACAACTCTGTGTCAGAAAAGAAACCAGACAGTGTCAGAGTACACCAACATCTTTCATACCTTACGCTCAAAGTTGGGTATCAAAGACTCCGAGTGGCACCTGGTTTTGAAGTACCGCAGTGGTCTACACTGGTACAGCCAAACAGAGATGGATTTCTTGGACATCTCCTCACTGGGAGATGCTTATCGATATGCAATCGAAATTGAGCAGAAATTCAAGCAACAGAGTAAGTGGGAGAAGCATGGCAAAGGCAACTCTAACTCACATAATGAAGGACAGAGCAAGGAAGGCCAACCTCAAGAGAGTCAGTCTCATATGCAGGGAAAGAAGGGTAATGGGAAGTCTAAGAAAGACACCGGAAAGTGGTGTGAGTTCCACAACAGCCCTTGGCACAACACTGATGAATGTCGCTCAATACAATCATTGGTAGTCGAGCTCAAAGACAAAGAGTCGAACCCCGACTTAGACCTTGATTCAGAAAACAATAAAAGGAGATAGATCATTGATGCAGAACCCATTGCTATTGTCGCAACTGCAACAATCCAACCAGAAGAAGATCCTGAGGAGGGGCAGCGACTCTTCCATTCACAAATGTGGGTGAAGGGGACCCCACTACATTTTATTGTTGATAGCGGAAACCAAAAGAACATCATCTCATAAGAGGTTGTCCAGCAGTTGGATTTGCCAACAACACCACACCCACAACCATACAACATCGGGTGGCTTCGCCAGGGTCAAGATCTTCGTGTCAGCCAGCAGTGTCGCATGTCCTACGGCATCAAACCCTTCAAGGATGTGGTATTGTGTGATGTTTCCCCACTAGAAGTCTGTGATGTTCTATTAGGCCAACCTTATATGTGGAGGCATCATGTCGTTTATGAGTCTCAACCCCGTAGCATCATTGTTACTCTGGGGGGTGATAAGCTATATAGGATACCGGAGGTAGTTCCGAGTATTGTCCCACCAAAACAATGCCACAAAGCAATCTCTCATACTGCGAAGTTTAGCCTCTTCACAATCCGATTAGAAGGTGAACAGAAGGACACTGCAACCACTGCAGCCTCATCCCAAGACCTTTCTATCCAACAGAAGCAAATCGACAAGATTGTAGAAGAGTACCAAGATGTTCTTGTTGCACCTACGGGGGTGCCTCCACACTTCCCAGTCAAGCAAGGTTATAACAGAACCCTTCATACTCTTCATGCTGCATCTTCACCGACAAAGTCCTCCCACACTCAGGTAGATCATGCAGCTAGATTGGTTAAACAGATCCAACCCCTCCAGCAACAGGTTCACGACAACCTTCAACAACCTAAGCAGGACAACTTCTTCAGCAAGGCAAGCATCGCACCAAGCTTCAGATTTAACAGAAGTCTCCCCATCTCCCATGGGAACTTGACATAATGGAGACCATTGCTTCCTAAGGGGGGAGGAATGATCCAGATGGATCTCGATGGCCATCCACCTTTTCCACTAAATTACCATTTTGAGCTTGTCGTTTTGATAAATCACGATATTCCCACTTTTGATGGGGAATGGAATGGAATATCATCTTCATTTGTTAATTATAGACATCATGTAATGATTTCCTAGTGGTCTTATGTACATGCCTACAACATAGCGTAATGCATCGGATCCCATTAGAACTTCGCAGTTAAGCGCGCTCAAGCTAGAGTAGTACTAGGATAGGTGACCGCCCGGGAAGTCCTAGTGTTTTACATGCCTATGGAATTTTATAAACTTAGTCCAATTTATCCCACATGCATCATGGGAATTGTTCTCCTCTCACTCTTTCATATATAATTGAGGTGAAGGAGGCCCTTTAAGCATGCAATGGAATGTGATGTAAAGCTTGTTGTGAATGAAGCGTAGCCAACATCTCTTTCTTTTCAAAGATAGGTTGCCCCATTCTGTCAGTTTTTGTTCTACAGTGTTTTTCTCTCTTGTTCATTAATAAAAGTTGGTTTTCACTATATTCTGTGTTCTCCGCATTATCTTTGTGTATTTCCTTGTTATATATCGGTTATATTTTTGTCTTCATGTCGTTCTCAAAATAATTTGGATCACCATAGGCCATAGGTTCAAACCCAATCAACTCCCTACAAGTCCCCAGCTATTAATGTGGTTGGCAGTTGAGCCACCCTCCGTCCATATATTCTGGGGAAGAAAACTTTGCCATATATTCCGAGGAAGAAAACTTTGGCAAAGTTTTCTTCCTCGAAATATGTGGATGGAGGGCGGCTCAACTCCCAGCCACATTAGTAGCTATTGACTCCTAGGGACTTGATTGGATTTGAACCTATGGCCTATCGCCCCCTGGTCGAGAAATGCCTTGGCCTAATGGTTCAACTAATTGAACCCTTGGGGCTAGATTATAT
>WSFP011391261.1:0-28042 GCA_009831015.1 Picea engelmannii | reverse complement strand
GAGGGGGATTATCTCTGTCTTCGAATTCAATATTTGTTTCTATATTGAGTAAGAGTTGTTGTATATGTTATTTAAAGATATCTTATAATGTTTCAATAGTTATTTTATTCTAGTTGATGAATAGAAATCGATTGTGTTAACCTATGATTGATAATAGGGAATTGAAAATTACTTTTCTTCCACTAACTTATTGTCACGTATATATTTTATTTATGTAATTGTTATCTTAGACGATGTTGAATGTTTACTATCCAAAATGGTATTATTTCTAGTTTGAAGTATTTTATATCTTCTTCTTCTGCATGCTAAGGTATAAAGGTTATCCTAAAACCCAGCCTTCCCCAACACATAATTTAAATTCCCTTTGCTATTTAGTTTAAGCTCTATCTTCCTTTTGTTACAAATGTTAGAAAAGAACAAAAAAGAGAGTTGTGTAGCCTGAGGAAAGGTTTCATAGAAAAGGCATATCTATCAATCACAATTAAATCCCATCGATAATTGTAGACAGATCATAAATCTGGAGAACCTTACCACTCATCAAACTGTTACGATTCTAATTGGGCCTCTTGGGCAGGTTTGGTTCCTGTTGTTGAGTTAAAGGGATCTCAGAAACCTCAACAGGATCCTCTTGAAAAAATGTAAGTGAACCTAGGGTGATATTTAGGGTTTTCCACTACCAATCCTAGCAAGTCCTCCTAGTGACTTACAAGCTTCAAGATTATTCAAGGGAAATATTCTCCACTAGCAATCCCCCCACAATGGATTTGTAGAAGGGACCAATCAAGAGGAGAGGAAGAGGGCACACAACCAACAATATAGAAGTATACCACACTTGCAACAATTCACAAAGAAAATCCACAAATATTCAAAGAGACCAATTACTCATCAAATTGATTCACCAAAACCAATGATCCAACAACATCCATAAATTTGTAAAGAATCCACACGAGATCATTCCAAGATAGTGCTATAGTTATCCATCCATATCAATATCCACAAATTAGACAAGAGGTTTCCTCACAAGTTATAGCAATGAATTACAACAAGAGATGCTTCCTTTTTTATATAGACAAGGAATATAAAATCTATCTCAATGTAAAAATATTATTACCCTAGATCTAGCCTATAAAAATACAAGTGACGTGTCATCCAAAAATTAAATGAGACTAAGTAAATATGCAATTAAATTATGCCACGTGTACAGAAAACCCTCCGAAAGAGTAATTCGTTCAAGTAAATTGAGGTCGACTAGGGTCAATAGGCCTCAATATCCCTTAAAGATACAAGAAAAGACCCTCAAATTATGGTAATGAAGTCCTCCAATGAAGCAATGTCCTAGAAGAGTCAACATTTAGCCTCAAATGCATGAGGAAATCCCCAAGTGTGGTATGTGTGAGGTATAAAGGTGGACATCTCACTCTAAAAGCACAAAACAAGGTGTGAGGAAAGCAATTGTTGGACAATTGGTTGTCATTGATGTCAACAAGTAGTGGTTGTCATTGATGTCAACAGATGTGATGGATGTATTTGGAGAAGTCTCCAAAGTGGTCCCCTTATGGCGTAGCTCTAAGCATGGCCCTCATGGGAAGACAATTTGAAAGTGTCTACAAGAAACCCATAGGTGTGTTCATGAAGCCCAATTTTTTTGGAGGAACAAGGACATGAAGGATAATGTAAATGAAGGTAACACACTCATAGATGGATAGCCCTCGTCGTGTTGTTTCCAACGGTAGGTGGAAATCACGTAGTTCCTCATGGTTGAGGAGTTATGAGATCATGAATTTGGAAGCCCCAAAGATGGGTTAAGAAGCTCCTAATTTGTTGCAATTCATTAATGAAAGGCTAAAGTGGTTGTAACAATAAATTTCAAGAATCCCTAAAGTTAAGGAAAGAGGTTACTTAGAAAAAGTATATATACACCTCAAGAAGTCACTCATAAGTACATTCACACACACATTGTATTGAATATAATTTATGTGAGTAATTTATTCTTATCTAAGGTAACCGAGGAGACATGAGGCGAATTTCAAAGGGAATATCAAGTGAAGAAGGGTGAAATTCCAAGGGAGGATAAAGTCTTGTGAATAAGGTATGTTATTTAAAGGTCATCTTACCATTTTTCGCTATAATTTGTTTTATAGAATGAATCAGATAGTGAAAATTGGAGGTTGTTAAGAAGATATATCAAGGTACCTATGGTAATAATTTCAGCTTCTGGGTCATTGTATTTTTTGAGATACACTCTGTGGAAGATAGGGTTTTTGGCTAGTCCTGAAACTAGTCTCAAACAGGTGTTATGAGTAAAATAGTCATAACTCCTTCATAGAGGATCAAAATTATATGAGACTAATTAAAGTGGAAATATAACAGTTTGTAGCATCTCTTGTGCAAGTTTCATAATCATATATCAAATAGTGTGTGGGGCATGTTGTACAAGTTTGCTCTCTAGAATAAGCTAAAATTCAAGATTTTTTTCCATTTTTGCTATACCTTTTGTTCTGAGAAGCTTCGGACCATGAAATTTTGAGGAGATGGAAGAAATATATTAGAGTATATGTGGTTAAAAATTTTGGCCTTTATTCATTACAGGTATGGAGTTATTCGTGTTGAAATTTAGGGTTTGTGACTAATCCAAAACTAGTCTTGTGAGAGTGAGGTAAAGTTTGATGAAGATGTTATTCTCTTGTTGTTGAAGTTGAGGAAGAGCTACAGGTTTGTAATGTTGTGTATCAGGTTAGCTATAGGATCAGAGGTATTCCTGTGTGTTGTTTTGGATGCTTATGATTATGTTGTTATGGTACATGCTTGAGGCTTGTCATGGTAGTGATTGTGCATGATACACATTGGTGATGGTATGATACATTGTTAGAGGTACATCTTGGTTACTTTTTGATGATGTAATGGTCATTCCTTGGTATCTTGTTGAGGCATTGGTATATGTTTGAGGCACATATTCGGTGCATTATATTGGCATATTCTTGGTACATGTATGAGGTGCGTGTCTTGGTGATGTTGGTACATGTTGAGGTTGATACATGATTTATGTACATGATATGGTACATGGTTGATGTACTTGGTATGGTGCATGGTTGATGCATGGTATGGTATAGTTCAATGTACATGGTTGATGTGTATGGTATGGTACATGGTTTATGGATGGTATGGTATAGGTTGATGTACATGGTTGATGTGCAAGGTATGGTATAGGTTTCGGTGCATGGTTGATGCATGATATGGTATAGGTTGGTACATGGTTGATGCATGATATGGTACAGGTTTGATGTACATGGTATGGTATAGGTTCTGGTTGATGGTCGATTTACATGGTTTGGTGATGGTTTTGGTATCCATGTGAGTGGATCTAGTTATAGTTGGTCGATGATGGTATATCAATGATAGAGACAGTTACAAGTTGGATGATTAGTTGATCATCAGTGAAAGGTTGGTTTATGCAATAGTGACAGTGACAGGTTGGTTGATGTGACACTGACAATGACAGGTTGATTGATGTGATAGTGATAGTGACAAGTTGGTTGATGTGATAGTGATAGTGAAAGGTTGATTGATGTATCAGTGATAGTGGTAGCTTGGTTGATGTGACAGTGATAGTGAAAGGTTGGTTGATGTGATAGTAGTATTCATTGGCTGATGTATCAGTGATAGTGGAATTTATAGGTTAATGAGTGGTAGTGATAATGAGTCTACGCTTATACTTTAGGGTGGTAGGATAAGGCAAGGAAAGGGGTTGTAGCCTCTTTCTGGTTGGTGTCAGAGAACTCAGGGAGGTTGAGATTACTTCAGGTTGGTGCCTATAAATCATGGGGTTGTAGCCTCCTTCTGGTTGGTGTTAGATAACTCAAGGAGTTGGTGCTTCCTTCAGGTTGGTGCCTATAAATCAGGGGGTTGGTGCCTCCTTCTGGTTGGTTCCATAGAATTTAGGGAGTTGTAGCTTCCTTCAGGTTGGTTCTTGTAAATTAGGGGGTTGGTTCCTCCTTCCATTTGGTGCTGGAGAATTTGGAAGTTGGTGCTTCCTATGAATGTATTCTTGATATAAATAAGAAAGCATTATGTGTTTTTCCCCCAGTTGGGTTTCCATGTAAATTCTAGTGTATTATGTCTCTGATGTGATATTGTTGATTTGTACTACTTATGATTATATGCTCATGATATATTGGATGCAATAATAAATTATATATTGTTGATAAAGTTGAAGTTTGAATATTGTGATTGAAAGTGGTAAACAAATCTCATATTGATTCACCCACCCCCTCTCAGTATTCCAATAATTGGTATCAAAGAAGGTCCTTCAAGAAAGCAGTTTAATCACTGGATGGTAGATCATGGAGAGCACCAATTCATACAAGAATGGAATACCACAGTTTGATGGATAGAATTATTCCTTCTGGAGCGGAATAATGAAAACTTATGTACAAGCATAGGGATTTTATGTTTTGAAATCAGTAGTAGAGAGATACAAAGAGCCTTCCACTCCACCAAAAGATAACGATGGAAAGAAACTTAGCCAAAAATCAAGGGATAAAAATGCTATCCTGAATGGTCTGATTGATTCAGTATATGTCAAGGTTATGCATTGTGATTCTGCAAAGGAGATTTGGGATAAACTTTAGAATCTTTATGAAGGAGATGTCAAATTCAAAGTGATCAAGCTTCATACTTACAGAGGTCAATTTGAACAGTTGAAAATGAAGGAAGATGAAGACATTGCAACTTAATTTTTATGAGTTGATGAAATAGTGAATGCAATTAAAGGATTGGGAGAAGAAGTTGGTGAATCTATGATTTTTCAAAAGGTACTAAGATATTTGCCAATGAGATTTTATCTTAATATTTCAACACTAAAAGAAAGAGCAGATGTGAGTACGATAAGAATGGATGAGATACATGGAATATTTACCACTTGTGAAATGAGAATAGAACAGGAAAATCCATCCAAGAAAGAAGCGTCTTTTAAAGCATCCAAGAAAACAAATAAGAAGAAAAAACCTGAGTCAAGGTGAAATTGCAATTGTAGCGATGATTCAGACGAGGATGAAGAAATAGCCAACTTCGTAAGGAAGTTGAAGAGAGGAATCGGCAAGTACAAAGGTATGCTTCCCTTAAAATGTTTTGATTGTGGTAAAAATTTTCATTTTGCAAATAAGTGTACTTATGCTAAGAATTCGGATAGTGATAAAGAAGAAGATCCCAATAAAGAAAAGAAATATAAAAAGGCAAATATATAAGGTGATAAAAGGAAAGTCTTCAAGAAAAATATCTACTCAAGAGAAGATAGTTCCTCATCTGAAGAAGATGATTAAAGAAATAGTGACTCTAAAAATGTACTCTTTATGGCTACAGAAACTAAGAGAAGAACTCTTGAAAGTGGCAAAGAAGAAGCTGAAGTTGATCTTGAGGAAGAATTAATCAGTGCTTTAACTGAACTGAAGAAAGAAAGGAAGAAAAACAATTCATTCAAAGAAGAAATCATCTCCTTGAAAACTCAATTTGAAGAAGGAAAGATAAAGGAATAAGTAATGCGGATTCAAATGATAAAGAAAGAAAAAGAGTGTGAGAATCTTGAAAAGGAAGTTGTGACATTGAGAGTTGAAGTCAACAAACTCAGAAAGAACTTGAAAATTTCTCAAGTATTAGAAAACATTCTCAATAGTCAAAGGTCATACAGTGACAAATCTTCACTAGGATAAACGAATGTTCATTTTGAGGAAGGTTCAAGCTCCATGACTAAAGGAACAAAACGAAAGAGTTATGCATAAGTTCTCAAAGGAAGTAATCATGGTCAAAAAAATCAGAAAGGAATGAATACAGAAGCCCCTCTACATTCAGGAAAAACAAAAGCTTCAATCATTGTGAAGGAAACAACCAAAGATAAGATTGTGATCAGCCAAGGTAGGAATTTAGAAGGAATACACCACAAAGATCATTCACTCCCACGTATCAAAATTTATTTCTGGGTCATTGTTTTACATGTACTAACTTTGGACATAAAGTTGTAGATTGCAGAGAATATGGAAGAAATGTTCAAACTATAGATTTTTATGTGGATCTCTCCAACATTGAATGTTACAAATGGCACAATTATGGTCACATAGCTCGAAATTGTAGAAGCGTGATAGAGTATCCCATGAAGGAAAACATCGATGTCAGATACATGAAGGTTTGGAGAAGAAATGGAAAACAAGAAGAGTAAGTGAATGAAGAACGGGTCCTAGAGATCGTACTCATGAGATTTATAGTAGCATAAGATCATAATGAATTCGCAGGCCAAGAGGAAGATGTCAAAATCAAGGAAGAGGATGGAGTTAGAATTCAGGAAGAAAATGAAAAGAATGTCAGAATTCAGGAAGAGGATGAAAAAGAAAATGATGAATCCACAGACGAAGAGGAAGATTACTCTACATCAGAGAGGATTGTTTTTTAGTCATCCATCTTGGAGACTCCCAATAAATATGAATATTTAAGAGGGGGAGTCTAAGAAGCATCTCTACAGATCAAACAACTATCTTTTGAGCAGTCTAAAGTATTTACATTTTTTGGATAGGAAGTTTCAGAATGGAAGAGATTCATTGTATATAGGATTCAAGGCATGCATTCAGATAGGGACATATTCAGTATAGATTGTTGCAGGCATGTAGAGTCTAATTTACAAAATTGAGAAGACATCTTGAGAAGATGGAATATGTTGTGATTAGCAATGGGTCAGCATTGTATACAGTTGAGTAGTAGAGTCATGGGAAGTTTATGACATATGGACAGAGATGGATTCATGAGAACTTTGACAGGTATAAATAGATACATGAAAGTGGATGAAATCATGGTAACAATTGGAATTAATGGAATCAGTGTACAAGTGGAATCGGGAAGGAAAGAAGTAAAAGGCACAATAGAATCTATATCGTTAGAAGAAGGTATGGTCATTGATGTGAAATTGACAAGTCATGAATACTTGAAGTCAAGTAACTTTGAATTATTTATATATATGTCAGTGAATTACAAGAGGAAGAACCAATGGACAAAGAACCCCAGAAGAGAGGAAAGAAAGCATATACAGGAAACCCCACATTGATCGACATGACATCTTGTAGAAAATTCAAGGAAGAAAAATTGTCAGAGAAAGAGATCAGAATCATGAAGATAGGGGGAGTGCATGAAGTTAGAGAAATATTGTTCATAGAAGTTATATCGATAGGTGAAGTTACCCTTTTACCCATGATGTCAAATGGGGAGAAAGAGAAAGATCAGAAGAGAAATATTAGAAGCATGAAGACAGAGGGAGCATCCCCAAGGGGAGATACCCTTTTCCATTGATGTCAAAGGGGGAAAGAAACATCGGAGGAACATTGGTCACAAGTGGAGTATGAGTGTTATCATCAATGAAGTTTGAATATTGTGGTCGAAAGTGGTAAAAAAATCTCATATTGATTCACTGCCACCCAACCCCCCCCCCGCCTCTCAGTATTCCAACAGAGGTTTCTTCACAAGTTCTAGAAATTAATTACAACAAGATATGCTTCATTTTTCTTATAGAGAAGGGATATAAAATCTATCTCAATATAAAAATATTATTCCCCTAGATCTAGCCTAGAAAATACAAGAAAGTGACTTGTCATCCACAAAGTAAATATGCAAGTAAATGATGCCACATGTACAGAAAAACCTCCAAAATATTATTGTATCCAAGTAAAGTGAGGTCGACTAGGGTCAATAGGCTTCAATATCCCTCAAATATGTGAGCAAAAACCCTGAAATCATGGCAATGAAGTCCTCCAATGAAGCAATTTCCAAGAAGAGTCAACATTTAGCCTCAAATGCATGAGGAAAGACCCAAGTGTGGTATATGTGAGGTTTAAATGTGTACATATCACTCTAAAGGCACAAAAAAAGGTGTGAAAAGGAATCTGATGAACAATGTTCCCCTCAAAGGGTGAAACATTCCTTCAAAAGGTGGAATGACCTCCTAAAAGGCATCAACATCCTCTAATAAAGGTACAACAACTAGTATATATGTCCTCAAATAGTCTCAACCCTATTCTCAAGTGAAAAAATAGCTCAAAATATGATGAAATGGGAGGGGGATCAAGGATCCTACTCGTGGCATGCAAGAAGATGCCCATGCATGTAAAAGTGGCCCAAATGTGCCTCAAATGCTATGACTAATTCCTTGAAATACATGTACTACCTTGAGAACTATGAAACTTCCTCGAGAAATGTGAAATTGCAGGATGAATTGTAGAACCATATCCAAGAGTCACTAGACAAAGTGTGTCAAATACATAAGAGGGGGAGGTCCATGCTTAGGTACAAGATAAGTTTGTTTTTATAGATGTGACAACGTTTACAACATGATCAACACTTCTACATAGAAAAGAGTGAGTGAGATTAGAGGTTCCCCTTTATCATGTTTCTTAGCAGATCCATGTCAAGACCCCCACATACCTACCCAGGCCATAAATTACCAACATGGTGCCAACTTAATGCCACCAAGAGTTAGTCAGATGAGGCCATATGAGAAAGGACTATCTCAAGGATGGGTACTAGATGTATGGGCCATGACCAACCACAAAGGGTCTGGAGATACCACCTAGCTCAAACACTTTACAAAAATCATCTAAGCATGGTCCAATATAATACATTAATACAAAAATGGTCCCACTTTTGGCTCATCTACAAATTTGTGATCAAAATTTCAAGTGAAAAAATATCCTCCAATTACGCCTACATTTCAAGGGGTGACAATTCCCAAACTTGGTTTCTATAAGCTCTCATTCTTGGATGTTTAGTTTGGAATTTAATCTTAACTTAGTAGATTATCAACTTAGAATCACCAAAGATGGTGATAATTTGAAGCCGCATTCTCTTAGCTACTTCAAGCCCCAAAAATAAAGCTTCATACTCAGCAATATTATTAGTTGTTTCATATTCAAGTTTAAAAGATAGTAAATCATTTTCACATGAAGGGGAAACAAAAACAATGCATGCCCCTGAGCCATACTTTGATGAAGTAACATCAAAGAAACTTTTCCAAATATCATTGTCTAATTTCTCAGTTTCAATATTTTGGATTATTGGATCTTGAAGAGTTAGAGAATGTTCATCATCACCATTGATCGAGAGCAAATAATTTTGCATGTCATCATTTTCATAATATACAGGAACATAATTTGGGTTACTTGAATCACTAAGAGAATATGAAATTTTTTCTTCTCGATACAACATTCTAATTTGACCTTCAAATAGAAGAATGGTTTCATAAGAAATATCTAATTGTAAGGTTCCTCCTAATTTTACTCCCTGGGATGTGGATATAACTTACTGGGACATCTACCACTAGCACATCCATCATAACACTATTTGATGGAATTTGGGCCTATACATTTCACCTTTTCTTAATTGAATGAGTAAATATCCTTGTATGGTCAGGTAATGTCTAACCCCAATTTATCCATAATAACTTTAGGCGTGAGATAATGTGATGCTCCAGAATCCAACATGCAATTATGCAACAAATAATCATGAATTTTTAAACTAATGTAAAAGTGTCGTGTGATACTATTTATTTCCTCCAACTGTGGACCAACCAACACTTATGGAGAATCATCATGTATATTGATGGTATCTGTGTGAATTGCAGGAGATGAAACACACATAAATTTCTCCAAATTGTCTTTAAAAGAGGGAATTTTAAGAATTTCAGTCAAAAGAATAGGCATTCTAATTTTATTCAATTCATTTGTTAAACTAAATATGTTAGGATCTAAAATATGTGTTTCTTTTTCCTTTCATTTTCCTTTACTCATGTAGCAATTTCTTTTTTGTTTTTCTTGTGTTGTTTGTTTTTCCAAACATATAAATTTACCTTAGTCACTTTGGGAATAGTTGGTTGTGGCTTAGTTTCTTGTTTTGAGTTAGCATTGGGTTGAGGTATAAGGTCATATTTATGTTGCATACCCACTTGCAAAGCATATGAAAACAATCTATATTGTGTGGACCATAGATCTTTGACATCTTATTGAAAATTTTCAGAAAAAAAATGATTATTTATCCCTAATGATTCTTGATAATCTGCTAGAGTCAAATGTGTAGGGATTCCTTCATCATCTAACCAATTCAAATCTCCTAGAGGATCTTTATCTTCAAGGTATTCACATTCAATTTCCTCAATGTTTGTCAAATCTCACACAACATTATTTCTCAAAGGAGGTTGAATTGAGGTTTCCTCATTCCTTCTCAAAAGTTAAGGATCGAAAGGCCTCCTATATGCATTTAGATTTCTAAACTAAAAAATTGGATTTCCTTAACCAATATTCTTTGGTGGATTTCTTTGGCCAAGATTACATGGTACTTGACTAGTAGCTTTATTCCCCATGTCAAGCCTTATCATTTTATTAGAGAATACTTTAATTAGTTTAGTTATTTCATCGATATTTGCATCTTGAGGATTTGATGAGGAAGCTTAAGAAAGTGTTTATTATTTGTGTTTCTTTTTATCAAAACTTTCAGTTTTTATTTTGATCTTTCTAGAGGATACCATATTACCTTCAATGTCTACTACATCATTTTGCACTTGATCTAAAGTGGTAGACCCTCTCTCTCTTAACATCATGGAAAAATCATGATCATGAGAAATTGTATAAGTTACCTTAGCTACTACTTGAGAGGGTCCAATGTTAGTGGGGATTATATTGTATATTAAATATTAATTCTAAAACAGTTTCCTCGTTCTTTTTCTTTAGAGCTACAAATTCAGTCAAGCAGTATTGATAATCTTTTTTTTCACCCCAATGATTCATGAAATTTGTTTGGAATAGATATTGTGTATCTATTGAGTTCGCAAGTAAGTTTAAAAACCATTTCCTACTATCTCCTTATAAAATTTGAACAAAAATTTTCATATATACATCTTCATGTTCAATGGATAAATTATTAGTGCAATCTTGAAAAACACTAATATGATCTTCAACTAATGTTTCACTTTCCCCATTAAATTTTGGAAGTATCTTCAAGTGATTCTTGGGAATATCATGCAAGTTTTTGGGAAGTCTAAGAGGTCCATATCTAGCATCTACTCATGGATTACCTCCAGGTGGATTTGGGTTTCGAGTATGCATCATTATGTGTTGAAAAATTAAATTTTTAGCTTCAAGGGAAATTGGCTTGCAATTAGGAGACGTTGAATGTGAAAAGGGTGAATATTTTTCAATAGTAGACAGAGAAACGCCCAAATTTGACAAATCAAATAATGGCTCATTTATATCCAAAGGAGGTCCATAAGGATATCTTTAACAAGTGTTAAATTCAAGTAATACCTAGTGTATCTTTTTTATTCCTCCAGCTTGACTAATAGAGTCACCTATAGAAATTTGAATCCTTGTTCCCTAGCAACGATGCCAAAATGGACGTTCTTCCTCATGTTTTTCTTGGCTAGAGAACAATGCCAAGGCACCCTATGGAGGAAAAATGCATCCCCTCTTTAAGCTTACTGAAATAATCTGATAGCCAAAAGGAATAACCCTCAAATATACATATTGTTTTTTATTTATATTTTCTTCAATAAAATTGAAGAAGATTAGAACTTTGCAATAAAACAAAACTTTAATTAACGTTTTTATATAAAATTGAATAAATTATGCAATAAATATTATGAGCTTTAACATATATTAGTATTTACAAAGAGCATCATATTCTTGTTTAATCATACTTTTAGAAAAGTATAAAAAAAAAAAAGTAAAATAATAAAAACTTCCTTAAAATAATATTGTGCTGGGGATAAATATTATTTTAAGAAAATATATCTACAAGTATATTCAAAACAAAAATTCCTTAATACTTGAATTGAAGCAAATGAACAAGGAGGATGTTATTACAAACATAAACTTTCAAGAAAGCTTCCATGCATACTCACAATCGTGTTTGATTTTGCCTTTATTTAGTAATGAATACGGGACACCATGAAGTGTGAAATAAAAGATGTTAGTAATTTAGCATTTTAATATTATAATCCATAATTGCAAAATTCATCTGGTGAACGACTTCATAGGATATTAATGGTATATTAAAACTTTGATAAATACAAACATAAGGTTTTTAAGATAAATCTATGAAAAACTCTCTTAAAAAAAATATGATGTATTTTATATGTAATACAAATTACTAATTAAATAAGCGGATGAGTTTTCTAAAACATAAAAAGATCATGAAAACTTAGAAATCTAAAAGCATAAAGAATGAAATGGTTTTTAAAAGCAAGTTCTCTCTTGTAACCTCTTCTTTATTTAATTTTTCCTTTTATCTTCTTGTGCCCCAAACAATTTTTTTTGAAATAACAGTTTCCAAAAGTAGTAGAGAGTTGAACTCAAACTTTTTTGAAAATAATTATTTTTTTTTCTCATGCCTAAAATAATTATGATTTATCTTTCTAGACATACGTTCTTCTTTTTTCTTTGCGGGAGTTGTAATGTTTATGTGAAGATAACTTGGGTGTTCTCATTATTTACAAACCCTTGCGTCTCAACTTAGTTATTTAATTTAATTTGTTTCCTTCTAGATATTTAAAATCTATCATCCTTGTTGTAACAATATCTAACTTAATATAAAGGTCAAAAGATGCCTCAACAGATTTCGATACAAATTGATGATAGCACTTAACAACCTGAAATCAATAGAAAGCTTATCAAAGATCAACTTTCTTCTAATAAGTTCATTGAAATATTTAAACTTCTCATTATTATTTCTCTATTTAAGTAAAGATTCATTGTATCATTCAACACTGAAAAACCATTTGTTAGGTGTTCATGGAGGAGGCAATCCTAATTCAAATGTTGTTTTAAATTCATTTCTAAATTTTTGAGTATATTGTCCAACTGCATTACATTTATTTTGATCTGGCATAATAAAACTTGTTTTTCAATGTATTGAACTTGATAACATGATAGCAATAATTATGTATTTAACACCCATAATTTTCTAGTTTATACTAAGTTATGTCATTAGGAACTTAATTGCTTCATCTATCACTTGATCTTTGTCTTTCAGACATTCCCAAATTTTGATAATTTCTATCTGTATTTTGCTCATGAGAATCTCAGTTTCTTGAAACACGTCAAAATTACCTCTAAGTTTTTCTATTACTCATATGATTTTATCCCAAATTATATGTTTTGCTCCAATTAGATATTTTTTTTTCCATAAATTCTTTTTTCTGTATCTTCTAAGGACTTCATCAACTCTTTAATTTTTTTTATTGCCTTTTACTATGATTTCATCTTTATCTGTTAATTTTTAATGACAAAACATCAATTATTAAATTACTCTTTCCTAAATTTTCCTTTAATTCTATTATCTTTGTTGGTTTCCACTAAATATTTGTCTCAAGTGCTCCCAATTCTTTCTAAACTACAAATAATTCACTTTTCAAACTATCTATCTCTACTTCTAATCCTTTTTTAATAACTTCATCTTCAATAATACTTGCCTTTAAATCCAAAGTTGGCTAATAAAGCTATTTATTTTTCTTCATTTACTCTATCAATTATCTATCCCAATCTAAAATTATGTTATGTTAGCTTTGATACCTAATTACTTAATTTTCTTTTTCTTTTTATACTTCAATGAACTCTAATGCTAATATTTTTCGATTTGTATTCTAAGACTTGGATTTCCTTATCCTTACTTTTTACCAAAGACTCAACTCCATCTTTATCATTGAGATGTTCACCAAGAGCAATAAACTTTTGTTCTAAATCAAGAATATTTACAAATCTAGCCATATTCATAACCCTCTTTTGTTTTATCCAATTCTCTAATTTAGTCACCATCATTGTCAATTTCCTGACATTTCTTGTTGCTTGCATTAAATCCTTGGAAATGATTTTCCCAATTGTCTTATGTCATTCAATATTATATCCTATTGGCATCTTATAAAGATCAATATTCCCTTTAGTAGTCTCATGTTCATGGGTATTAATTTCTACTTCAATCTTGTTGAATTTTGGTTGTAGGATAGCTATGTCAAATTTTCCATTGTCATATCCCAGTGAAGTTAAGAGTTTAGGAGGCGTTGCTCCTTCTTGAATTGTTTGAAAAAACAATATTTCTGTAGATTGTTTGTATTTCTTTTTATTCAAAATATTTCATTGAACACATCAATACCTTTATCAAATACTAAAACTTATTTGGAACCTCCTACTTATTTTGATAACTTACTCATGAATCTCTTAGTGGGTTTACTTATTGATAGAATCTAAGTAATTGAAATAATGGAATTTTCATAAATTAGTACACTTACATTTTTTCCTTTTTTTGACTCTTCTCCTCAATCAAAGACTGAATCTAGCCTCATTATTTTTGGTGTTGGTTTTGTCTTGTCTTCTTCCTTTGGGCCATCAACCTCTATAATTTTTTTGTATAATTTTGATTTTTCTATATTTTTCATAATATACTCCATTTCCTTTGTTGTCATTCCACTACCTGGATTCATTTCCAATGATGCAATTAAACTCATTACTAAACTTATTGTATGTGATGGTTGATCATCTTCAACTTAGATAACTTGAATTGACTCCTATCTTTGGATGGTTGGTTCATTTTTCACATGTCGCTTTATATTTTCCAATACATTATGTGCCTATAAGACCTCCTACACTTTTTCCCAATCATCTTTTTTTGCAAGTATTTCTACCTCTACATCTCTGCATGATCAGGATATGGGGCAGAACTAATAGAAAATATCATGATAGAAATGATATTATTTGGATCATAAAGTCATATTTTTCCTTCCATAAAATAAAAATATTTCATCATCTTCTCAACCATAGTCAATGCATATTTGCTTTTGACTATGAAAGAAAATACTTCTACAAGTAAGGAGAAAGTAACTTTTTTATTTCTTGAAGAAAAATGTATGAAATTTGAGTTCAACCTTTGTCTAATATACTCAAGAGCAAAAATCTGGTAATTATACATTTCTCATATAAGTATTGATTCTCTACCCTAGTATCTAGGCTTCAATTGAAGAAATTGTTTATATTCTGAAAATAATCTAGGTGGGAATTCATCATGCACTAATATATACATAATATACATGAACTGATCTACAAAGGCTTTGAAATCATTATATTCACCTGGATCTTTGACAACTTTATTCCAATCCAAAATATATAAAAAAATTACCTTGTTGATTAACTTTATTCAATCTTAAATGTTCAAAATTAGTTGATTGATAATAAATCATAACCTACATCAAATAATATTGATATCTAAAACATTTTAGAGATTTAAATTGAACAAATTGTTCATATATAACATTAGGATAAATACTTTGCATGATTAAATCTTTCTAACTGAATTACTAAGAATGAACCCTAAGATTATGTCATCAATGATACACCCATTTTCATATCCCATTATCAAACAGAACATTGCAATCAATTCTTGGGATATTTCTTAAAAAACATTTGCTGAGAGTGGTAGAGAATGAACCCTAAGATTATGTCATCAATGATACACTCATTTTCATATCCCATTATCAAACAGAACATTGCAATCAATGCTTGGGATATTTCTTAAAAAACATTTGCTGAGAGTGATAGGGTTAATTCAAGCACTTATGAGTTTTCTGGTAACGGATTTGAAAAAAAATCGTATTTTCTCGATTGTCAAATAATTAAACTGTTCACCTAAAGCTTATTCCTTTAGAATCATTTGAATATATGGTAAAAACAACATGTCATAAATATCATTTTCGATAACAGGTAAAAACACTTTTTTACCATCTCAAGACTTCACCACTCTTTGATTAGGGTCATAAGAATTAGTGCACATCAAAACAAATTAAATTCAGAGAAATGATAGGTCATCAGAAAAATTGACTGTGTAAGTTCACATTCCCAAGTTGGTATATTGTCAAGGGCAAATTTAATTCATTGGTAGGGTCATAAGAACTAGTGCACATCAAAACAAATTCAGAGAAATAATAGGTCATCAGAAAAATTGACTGTGTAAGTCCACATTCCCAAGTTGTATATTGTCAAGGGCATATTTAATTCATTGGTAGGGTCATAAGAACTAGTGCACATCAAAACAAATTCAGAGAAATGATAGGTCATCAGAAAAATTGACTGAATTGACTGTGTAAGTCCACATTCCCAAGTTGGTATATTGTCAAGGGCATATTTAATTCATTGGTAGCTTAACTAATGAATTTCATAAGCACTTTCTATAATGACCTTGAGCTCAAATATATCCTAATCTCTATCGATCAAATGGTTAAAATCAAGGTTATGAGAAATGGGCTGTGCATGACCTCCAAGTTTTCATCTTGGAGGCATTTCTTTCAACTTAGATATACTGCATTTTAAACTTACAGAGTGAAAATCTAAGAAAAGAACTGATAGTACATGTTTGGCTTGAAAATTTGAGTTCTTGATTTATTGGACTGGTTTCCCACGAACTCATACTGTAACCAAATGTTTGCTTGATTTAATTTTCATCTTTCATTCCTGCAACAGTGTTTTGAAACAAATAACCACCTTTCTTTTAAAAATTTGCATGAGTCACATATTAAATTTCCCTGTCACGAGCTAATTTAATTTCAAACTACCACATCAACCACTAAGTAATTATTTTTAAAACCCAAAAAGCGATTTGCGGAGGCTATAGTAGCGGTTTTCCATCAATGACTTTAGGCTCCCCATTTGACAAGAAAAAATCACATGGATTATTGAGGTTTTATGGTTTGCAGAGGCTGTGGTCATTTTTAAAAACCTACTACTTTTGATTGCACAGTGATCCTAAGCCGTCGATCAACGGTTATTATGAACCGCTAGATCTAGCAACTATCACTTTCGCTACAAGCCACTACTTACAAATTTTAAACCCGCACACTTGATTTATTTGAAATATTAAGACACTTGTCATCCTGTGATTGGTCAGAGAGATCTCCAAACTCAATTTGGCCCCTTTTATCTCATTTATTGAAATTTCTTATAAAAACAAAAATTTAACTAATTTCTTTTAAAATATTAACAATTTAGTTAAATAATTAATTGAAAATAGAATACAATTACAACAAGGGATTCATCCTAATTTTTATATGTATCACATCTATATCAAGCATGATTTTCAACCCAGTTGCTAACCCCGGAGATGAATGAACCCTACTTTGAGAGACACAGTAAAAGAAGAATTGTAGAAATTGAATGAACCCTACTTCGAGAGAAACCATAAAAGAAGAATTGTAGAAATTACTTAATGTAAATTTCATTTATCAAGTCTTTGAGAATCAATGGGTTTCACCACTAGTGATTGTATCAAAGAAAAAGAGTTGAATAAAGCCACTTTAAAGGACCATGTTTTCCTCTTCCTTTCCTTCAGCAAGCTCTAGATATATTGACAAGTAAAACAAAAGTCTTTTCTTTATGGGTTTAATGATTTCAATCAGAATTAGATTGCTCCATAAGACTAGGACAAGATCACTTTCACCTAACCATGGGGAACATATGCTTACCAAGTACTGCATTTTGGATTGTGCAATGCCATTGCTACCTTCCAAAATGCTATCTTTGGTATCTTTTTTGTTTTGATCCATGATTGTGTTGAGGTTTACATGAATGATTTCACTGTATATAGAAATACTCTTGAAGAAGCAATGGATAACCTTGGGAATGTTTTTACAAAATGTCAAGAAACAAATCTTTCTCTTATTCATGAGAAATGTCATATGTTGTTAATAGAAGGAATTGTTCTTGGCCATCATATAGCTCCTATACGAATTAAGTTAGACCTAGATAAGATAGAGGTAATTTCAAAACTCTCAATTCCAATAACTCAGAAAGATATGTGTAATTTCTTAAGGCATGTATGATATTGTCACCATTTCATTGAAAATTTTACTAAGATTGCATCACCCTTATTCACATTGCTTTCAAATGATATAGAATTTTTATGGACTAATCAATGTCAGATTGCTTTTGAATCCTTGAAGTAGAAACTGTCAGTGGCACCAGTGTTAAGGGGACCAAATTGGTTCTTGCCTTTTCACATCTCCATAGATGCTTTGGATACAACTATCAAGGTAGTACTTGGACAAAAATAAGAACATTGACCTTATGCTATCTAATTTATTATCAAGAATCTTACTACTACATAATCAAACTATGTGATAACTAAAAAAGAGTTTCTTGTAGTTGTTCATGTTATGAACAAGTTTCATCATTATATAACTGGCTATCCTATCTTTGTGCATATTGGTCATTCTACCATTCATTATCATATTAATAAACCTATTACCAATGGTAGAGTGACTAGATGGTTACTATTGCTACAAGAGTTTGACATCACTATGTTGGATAAACCTAGGAAAGAAAATGTTTCTTTTTATTTTATCTCCAAGCTTAGCAATGAGAGCAATATTATTCATGTTGAGGATGTTTTTCCCGATGAAAAATTATTCGCATTACCTCTTAACACACCATGTTTGTAGATGTTCCTAATTATTTGGCTGCAGCAAAGCTTCCATAGCATCTCTCATTGAAAGAGTGACAAAGAGTTTATAGACAGAGTACCATGTACTCATGGGTTCAAGTCCAACTCTTTCGTACATGACCATATCTTTTTATCCGATGTCGTGTTCATGAATATGAGGTATGTGACATCCTTAAATAATGTCATGATGATCCTTGTGGGGGAACTTTCTTGACAAGAAGACTACCGAAAAAGTGTTGCACTTGTGATACCATTTTCCTACCATCTTTTGGGATGCCAAATTTTATGTCAAAAGTTGTGGCATTTGTCAAAGAATGGGATGACCAGTTCAATCGGATGAGATGCCCCTACAACCCCATATTTTGGTGGATCGTTTTGAAAAATGGACTCTAGACTTTTTTTTTTACAATCATCCCACCATCATAGAAAAAGGTATATATCTTGGTATGTATTGATGATGTGACTAAGTGGTTTGAGGCCCAGTCTCTTTCAAAGGAAACAAAGAAAATTGTAGTTGATTTCTTATATGAAGATATATTTTTTTCAATTTGGAGTTCCACATGAAATTTCCATAGATCAAGGTACACACTCCACATCCAATATCATCCAATATGTTACCAAACATTAACATATCAGGCATATAACTTCCACACCATACCATCCATAGGCCAATGGGCAGGTTGAATTCACCAACAAAGATCTGGAGACCATCTTGACTAAGATCATGCATATCCACCATCAGGATTGAGCTAGTAGGATTCCATAAGATCTTTGGGCCTATCGCACCACATGGAGAAATAATAGGCTTCGTTCCCTATGAATTTGTAAATGGGAAGCATGTAGCCATGCCTATTGAATTTGAGATTAAAAAATTAAGGATTGTAGTGCATGTAGGAATGGATATTTAAGAATCGAAAAAACATTACTTGGAATAGATTAATCAGTTTGATGAGATTCTTCGGGATGATTTGCACCAAAACTCTATTGTATAACAACAAAGGGCCAAGTGGCATGACAATTTCATCAAAGAGAAGAAATTCAAAGAAGGATATTGGGCCTTTCTATTTGATTCAAGATTCAAGACATTAAAAGGTAAGTTTCGTACCAAATGGCTTGGACCTTATCAGGTGGGCATATTTTTTTATAATGGTTCTATTATGCTTCGTACTATTGAGAAAAGAAAACCCCACTCATGGATAATGGCCATCGATTGAGGTTATATTGGAAACAACTCGCCAAAGATGAGTTTATCAAAGACTTGATCAAGCAGTCATAATTGGAGGTTGTAAGTGGCATGGCCATGCCATCGACATATATGCCTTCTTGATTTCTTTGCTTGCTCTAAAATAATAATAATAATAATAATAATTAAAGCCTAGTAGTGAAAACATGTTTTCAAACATTACTGGAACTTGTGATACCTAAAAACTATTTTTTGGTTGGCATCACTTGGTTTAAAATAAAAATATAATTGTGAAAATTTCGACAAGAGTGCAATTAGACAAGATTTATCTGAAAACCAGCTTATTGGCAGACAATGTTTGATTAAAAAAAAGATAAAAATAATGAAGAATGGACATATACAACAAATCCCATCATTATTAATATTTTTTGTTTGTTACAACTTAAATCTAGGTGTTTGAGGCTTAAAGAATGAACCAAATATGTTTTTGCTACAGTTCATTGTTGTCCTAGTCACATTATGGCAGATATTGATCCCAATTCTATTTTCTACAGATATATTTTTAGGAAATGTCTATGTGTTTGGTCGTTACATAGCATATGTATATTCTCAGCACTTTCCTCCAAGATTCCTCTATGGAATCTTTCTTATACATATCCATTAATTTACGAAATATTTAGAAGTCTTTATGTTGTGGATTTTTTCCATATATCCACTAGAATGCTATGACTTGATCCATATCCATGATCAACTTTTCATCATTTTGTTATGGATTCTTTCCATATATACACTAGAATGCTATGACTTGATCCATATCCATGATCAACTTTTCATCATTTGGAAAGATTTATTTGGAAAGATTTATTCCAGTTACTAATTTCCATAAATATTGATTTGTGCACATGGTATGTACAGGTATGAATCCCTCTTTCACAATTCTCATATTCAAATCTTGTTTTTGGGTTATTGACGACATATTCCTTGACATTGTTTTTTCTTCCTTGTTAAAATGAATTTTCCAGCTAGTATTTAATGCCTAGTTAATATCATGTCACATCTCATTACACCTATTTCATGCTTTTGTTGTACGTTTCCCTCTTCAAATCTTTTGACATAGTGGTGCCACATCGCTTCATATATTTATTTCGTGCCATATCATCATGATCCATAATTATCACACTTTGTGTGATATTCATACAACCACCAACTTTCCAACATTTCAAATCATGTCGTTTCTTTCAGGCTACAAAACCTTGTTTTTACTGTATCAAAGCTTTGGAAATTATTTTTATTAAGGAAAATTTAATGAAAAATTAATATAGGTCTAGATTGAAAATTTTGGTAGAAGAAATTGAAGAAATTGATAATCCACCTTTCACTCTATGTGAAGGTGGTGTTTATCATGATTTGATCAAAGACACAAAGCATGTTACTCCTAATATACCTATAGTTGACCCTACTATTGAACTGTTGGATCTCAATGACTCTTTAGAGAACAAGATTGCTACAACTCTTGCAAGTTTACATATAGAATCCACGAATCATACAAAACTAGCTATGGAAGGGAATGATAGACCCAGGGGTAATAAATTGCAAATGGAAGTATTTCTAGTATACATCCCAACTATAGAAACCTTAGGGAATGTGAGGGTTTCTCATGACAATGAAAGGCTGACTATATTGCAAATTGAGGTGGCTAAATGGGAAAATATTGTTGAATATTTTCACTCAAGCATGATTTCATTACAAGAGCATTAGAAAACCATCCACAATATGAGAGAACATTGGGCCACATTATATATGGAAACCAAATAAAAACGACAAGTCTTATGGGTTGAGCATAAAGAAAACCAAAAAAATAAAAAATTGGTACAAAATCTATAAGAATAAAAGAAACAATTGTACACTTTCACTCAAGCAGCCCTGGCCTGTATAATACCATATCTAGTATATGTTTTTTCTTTAAGGAAAAAATGATATCCTTTCAAATTAGGTATGGTTTCCAGTAGGAATCCTCACATTTTAAAACCTGCATAATTCATGGATGCATATATTAATAGAAGTGGGGAAGATCATAACCTCATGTGTGAACTCTACCAACGTGATTTCCTCCTTAATCATGATAGAAGATGGAATCCAAACCCTTTTGTGGGGGACATCCAACTAAGATATTTTGCTTCCTCTTTCAATCATCAATTGCATTGGAGCAATGTTATTTCACATATTTATTATGATGAAGCACAGATGAACCTATGGGTGAGAGGCTAGTCTTTTACCCCACTCAGAGTACTTTAGGAGCATGAAAGTTTGTTGAAACAAGTTTTATTTATTCCTAGTATCCGACAAACTCAACATGATACTCTTTCTACATATGCTGACAAAATAACTCGTATTCAGGTGGATTCTTTACTAGCTTCCCAATGAATATGGGATTGCATGCATACATAATAAAAGAAATGGGAGCCTCTAGGTTATCCTAATTTTTAACTTTCCCTTACTTATATGTGACTGCTACATAGCTTCCCTAAGATAATGTGGGACTCAATGGATTGATTTGTAGTTTCATTTTCCTTTAATCTAGTATCTATCACCACACTACATATATTTTTTTCTTTGGGATCCTTTGGAGGTGGAATCGTTTTGGGAAACCATTGTCAAAAGAAGAGGTTATTCTAAGATAGGGGAAATAAGTCATGGTTCTTACAATTTTAGCAATATTCATGAAAAATACTCTTGTCATGTTTCCTCGAGTTCTAATTTAGATGATTAAGTTGCATAAGGACAGGCAACACTTTGAAATGTGGGGAGATGATGAACTATGTTTTTAACATCTTTTGACCACCATTTTTTCTTGCAAATCTATCATTTTATTTTGCTTTAAATACATTTTTACAGTCTTTTGATACCCGTGTCCTAGAATTAAGGCTCGAGGTAATTTTTTTCATAAACTTTGATTAGAAATCATGTTCATTAATATTCTATTTTGTAATTGACAATTATAAAAAGGGATATTCATTTGTAATCGAGGATGAAGGGGAAAATAGGGAAAGTCAGTTTTGATGTGTTAAAACTATTCTTTATTGAAACACAAAATTTCTATCGAATTTCTTGTCCCTGTGACTCTAATTCATATCTTCGTTCCACAGAGATAGCGCCTACTTTGTAGGTGTGAAGGTGCTTGTGTAAATCAACTTTCTTGCTTTATTAATTTGTAGTTAGAAATTTTGATTCCATTTATTACATGTTATAAGATCTGGTAGCCTAATTGGTTCCATGTCTTTATTGTTTAATCTTGAACACATAAGATGTATGATTGACGATTGATTGCAATTAACATTTTTGTCTTTTAATCTAACGTTCATGATTTTTGTAGATTAGAACATAAAGAATAGAATAATGTATTTCATGTAAGTGTGTGAATGTTTTGATTTCTCCACAAACAGAAATTAAATAGAGTTTGAATTTAGAATTAAATTTTTTTAAGTTCCAACATTTAGGAATCAAATGAAAATATAATATTTTTATCCTACACAAACAGTGTATGACATCTCGCAAGATTACATAGCCCTGGTTTGATATATTAAGTGTACAAGTAAATTAGCATCCTCATTGTTATAGAAATGAGTTTAATTAACTTGTTAGTTAGGAATATGAGGGATGAAGAGGGTGAGCTATGCTTGAACCCATAGGACCTAAGAACAAACAAATGAAGGAAATAAACATTAAAATATTGAAGTGGTGAACTTCCACTAAAGTATGAAGAGTTTTCCATTATGAAAACATGAAGACTTAGGTTGTGTACTTTAAACAACAAAACCAAATAAATTTATTTTGGATCGCATGCTCAATCAGTTGTTGATTGAGTGCATGCATTGTGACCATTACACCACTAATATGACATAAGGAAGAAGGTTAGATGAGTTGTCACTCGGTATTTTGGAAGAGAATCTTCATAAGAAAGAAAGTGGAAATAGAAGAAATCAAAGGAAGTGGGAGAATCTGTGAAGCTTTGTCACACTTTTTGGCAAGGTAGCACATGAAAATAGTCTATGCAAACCCTTAATCAAGGAATTTTTAAATCCCTTGACTGATATTTTAATACCTTAATTGAGTGCTTAAATGATCCCATAGTCGAGGACATTTTTGGAAACCAATAGATCCTCAATCAAGGTCGTAATGGGAGTTAAGTAAAACCTTGATCGATTTCTATACATTGATCAAGTGTTAGGACCTCAGTCAAGGTTTAGACCTTGATCAAGGTCAAAATATCTATCAAGATCCCACTTTTTTATAAAACAAAATAAAATAGGTTGTGAAGGCATTGTTTCATTTCAATGGAAACCATGACCAAAATAGCTCAACCCAGCTTCAAACATCGAGCTAGCCTTTGCTCTAGGACCTCAATATAGCATTGAAAATAACCAAACCCCTTTCACTGTGGAATATCCAAAGTGGTAGGTGGTTTTTATTTATTTATTTAAATAAATTATAAAATTTATACAATAAATTTTAATTATTTTATTTAAATTTTATCAATTAGCAGTAATTGTGCTATCATAATTTTAATTTTTTGTTTAAATTTTATCAATTGGTAGCATTTATATTGGCTATTTCATTTCCAACCATGTATCGACAAGTAGAAACTATGTTATATTTTTTTCAACCCTTCGGTAATGAATGGAGGATTGCAAACTATCAATCAATATATGGTTGAAAATAGAAATGGCAACCTAAACATTGCTCTCTCTTTTTTTGAATTTGTTTAGTTGTAAATAATTAATCGGTAGTTTAAATAGAGTCGATTTTATTTCCAACTGTGTAATGACAAGAAAAATGTTGCTGGATTTTTTTCAATCATCCAGTAACACATGAGGATTCTAAATTATTGGTCGATACATCCAGTTGAAAACTAGCATGACCAAACACTAAAATTCATGATATTGAGTAGAGATAGAATCAAAGTGAAGCTGGACTACCCTACAAATGACCATCATTAAAACTTCAAATGAACCCGAAAATCAGCTCATTTATCACCACTATTCACATAGAAAGACATTTTCCTCAACAAAGAAATCATAACTATCTTCCTTTGTATCCATTGAAACAACATTGTAATCAACATCAAAACTACTACAAGAAAAAGAGCTTGAAAATGTGCACAATGTATGTCTTATATTGTATCTTAATCATCAATCAAAAAATCTATTTGGGTCTTTAACTATAAGAATTATTTCAAAGGAAAGTTTCCATTTCATTCAGTAAAGTACGCTTTCATATAATTGTATTCCTCCTTAAATCACAATTGATATATGTCTTGATATTAGCCTCATTGGCTCTAGATTCTCAAAACCACAAAGTTTATGTTTAACTTCCCAACACAAGTTTGTTTTGTAGGATTAAATAATATTCTTCTAATTCCTTTAGCTCATAAATTATGTGTTTGCATTGATAATTCTTATATCTACAAATTTGTGCATTTATTCACTTGCAACCATTGAAAAACATGATTTTCCTATGATCAACTTCCCACCAAAAATCTATCTGGAGTTCCCTACAACCTAGGTATGGCATTCCATTCCTGTGAAATTGTTTGACTACATTCCTAAAACTCTAAAAATTATTTAATCTTATAAGGAAAAGAATATGCAACCTATGGGGAAAGGTGGATGCAAAGAAAATGGTAGTAGAGGTGGCCATGTGCAAGTTTGTTTAGAACCTATACAAATGTGCTTGATTAACTCCAACATAACCATGTCGTTGGTTAGACCAAGTACATTATCCATGAACCTCCAAAATTTTCTTCCTAAATTTGATATCCAAAATCCCTAATTGCATGTTACAATATGTCTATCATGCTCACCAACTTGACCACCAACCCCATATATCCACCTAGCTCAAGGTCTTCACCAATAATTTATTCAGATATTGATAGGGTTGGGACTTGTAGTCCCAAAACTATAATATACTAGGATCACATGGAGTAAATGGATATTTCCTATTATCAATAAAATAAGCCATCCATGGAGCTATTCCAAAAACCATTAATCACCCTTCCTCATGTGTAGTGCTTTGATATTCCTCTAGCCAATAACTATGTAATAATGATCTAAGTTGAAAAAAAATAACTTTGGTTTTTTGTAAAAAAACATATAAGGCTTAATTTTTTATTAGGCATGCACCCAAAGTCAACAATTTTCCTTGTAAGGATCCTCAATCAACTAAAGCATATCATTGTTAGATCTAATCTCTAATAAAAGAGCACTCTCTAGATAGCCTCATTGATTGTTGGATTTAAGTGATAAAAAGAAATATGTGATGACTAAAAATCCCCAAGGATCTAGCACATGGCTAAGTCAAAGCTAAGAACATGTGCATGAATCAATGTTCAACTCTATCTAACCCTTAAACATTGTTTCATCATTGAAGCTCCAATCAACATTATATTTTCCTTGTGGTGTGTTAGAAATTTAAGTGAAAAGGATCGCATCATGACAAAGTTAGTGTTGAGACCTTGGATATCTACCAAATTCAAAACTTTATATATTAATTGTTGGATGGAACTCAATAGGTGATTTCTCTTAGTTGCACAAAATTTTGCAGGTGATTGTTTTAAGGAACCTGGAGTCAACAAATATGGTGTTGAAAAAATATGGATCAAAGTTGAGAACCACTCCCCTTGGTAGAGTGGCAATGATATAAAATTATTTTCCATGATTTGTTCCTGAGCTCACTTTGTTATTACACCAATAGTGCCTACTAGTTTAAAGAGAGCTTCATTGTTTGTTAAGTGTGTTTGTAAATTTCAACATGAGAATTTAGAGACAAATGTCATAATTGAGAGATAATTCTTATGCATGAACTAATCATCATGATCATGTAATAGTGTCACTACTTCCACCATGACCCTAGGATAATTATGTCCAAGTCGGTTGGGAAGCAATGCATAAGTGACAACAAAGATTTCATCCACCAAAAAATATGATTCTATGTCTCAAATTCTCTATGCATGATTGTGAGGTGCATTCCATCAGAGATTGATGTGGACAAGAAGATGAGTATTAGTGATCAACAAAGGTCAAGAATCACAATGTCAATGACTAATGGTAGTATGATACTTTCCATGTGAAATGGTCAGCTCGAATGCCTAGAGGCATGGGTAGTGTTGAGGCACAGAATGGATTTATCCTCACTCAAGCATTTTCGAATCTCACTAGTCTAGGTGAGATAGGTAGGATTATCACCTCGAGCCTATATCCTGTTCAAAAATATCAACCAACCGTCAAGAAATAAGTTCTTGGACCTGATGCTATTATCAAATTTGTGTGTTTTGTTGTAAAATAAATTTAAAAATAGAACAAGTAATTGTAAATAAATTTTATAAGAGTTAAATGAATAAATACAAGATAAAACACATCTGAAATTTCAATACACAACAAGTCTGAAATTGATAATAAATCATAAAATTATTTTATTGATATATTTTATGAGTTACAGCCAAGTTTCTCTCTACAAACCCCTACGAGGGTTTGGACCAGAGTTGGACTTAGAAGTCTAAGATGTAATTTTGAATCATACAAAGACAAATGATGTCTCAAAGAAAAACACCAAGACTAAAAATCAACTGGATCAATCCAATCTACAAGCGCATCATAGCCTTGACTCTACAAAATAGCATTAATCAACATTGAAACTGAATTTAAAAATTATAATTAAGTCTGAACATACTATCAAGATACATGAATGATCTTTGGAGCATGTCAAAAGTCTATGCTTCCCAATCATTTCTTTTTTCCACCTTTAGAGTAATTGTTCTATCAACAAAAGGACTTAGCTCTCAAGAAACTCGGAAATGAATGAATGAATAGGAATTATTACTTGAGGCAAGAGAAAACCTTATCATAAGTATCTCTTTGTATTTTCTCATATATATATATATATATATATCTGTGTCCTTGCTCTCTTCCTTTTATTCTTCAAAAAGTAGTTCAAGTGGTTCAACTACCTTTTGTTACTAAACTTAAATACTTTAGTCAAGATAGGACAATTGTATTTATGATAAGGGTAAACAATAATAATAAATAATAAATAATAGGTGGGGACCCTATTATGTCTTTATTTCTTTTATTTTCAACATTTCAAATACTCCTTACAAATCCACAATCATTTAGCAATATAAAAATCAGCATTATGAAGCATAAAACACTAATCCAAAATATCAAATCAGCATCTACTTGTATCTCCAAAAAAAACATGATATTTTGAGTTTTCAAAACAAATATCATCGATCTATTGTTTGTCCAAAAATAATATCAAAGTCAAAGTCATTGTCTTAAGAAAAAATTAAAATGATCCAGGGAATTT
>ML855851.1:4558-16712 GCA_009831015.1 Picea engelmannii | reverse complement strand
TATATATATAATTAAGCATGAGATTGTTATTTCGCGAAGTAGCACCGGCTCGGCTTATGGAAAGGGGGCGTTACAGTATGGTATCAGGGCGTTACAGCTTCAAATGAAAGAGAGTTACAGATATGATGTGTGACTTTCTTCTCTCCCGGGATGGTCCATGTGACTTAGGAGCAGTTAAGAAGAAATGCATGATCACGTCATTAGCCTTCCATGTATGCTAGGATGATAAAAGCTTATAAGTTATATCATGGACTCATGTGGACAAACTACCATTAAAGAAGGACTTACCTTTGACTTTGTCTTATTGTTTATTGATGAAACCCATTGCTTGATTTATTACCCTCCTAAATTTACTATTATGTGTTGGTTTGAATTTATATATTGGACTTTATTTTTTCCTAAAGAAAGTTGGCCGCCTTGATCTTGAAACCCACCTCAACGATTTAATTTATTACCTTGTTGACTTGGTCTATTGGATTTACCACTTGACTTTTTTTTAATTGGTAAAATATTATTTGTTATTGTTAGGTGTTAACCTAACCCTAAAGCTATGTCAAGTAGACTCTAGTTGGTTAATGTGTTAACCCTATCCTACCTACCTAAAACCTATTTAAAGGAGTGGTCTCTCCCTCCCTTGACTCACTTGATGCATGCAATCTATCTCCTCCAAGCTGAGGCGAAGACTAAGGTTTGTTGCGGCTCTCTTGGACAGGTTTACGAGGGTCATTTCAGTTCCCCTTTGCATGTGCTTGGTCTATCCCTGTCTGTCGTGTGTGTATCTCTGGTAGTCGTGACTGTTGGAACTTGTCGCCTGCCTGATTGTGTCTATCCCTACCTGTCGTGGGTGTATCTTCAGCCTGATTGTGTCCATCTCTGCTAGTCGTTATTGCTGGAGCTTGCCGCTAGCCTACTAGTGTCCATCTCTGCCTTTCGTTTAGGTTCCTTTCCTGCTGATTAGTTTTATGGTGTCGGCCTTGTGGTTTGTTGTGTTGCCTTGATCCTTCTGTCAGCCGCTTTGGTTCTTATGCTTTGTGACTAGTTTATTACGGCTGATTTTGGACTGTTGGTATTTGTCTCTGAGTATAGTAGAAATCTGTGTTTTGGGGCTGAAAGTGTTTGAATCAGCCTAAGGCTGATTGTGGGTTTATTTTCCAGCCCTAGGGTGGACAGTGATTTTTGGTTTTAGCCCTAATACTTGACAGTGGCTTGGACTGTAGCTTTTCAGCTTGCTAAGTTTGGTTTTGGTTTCCTATCCTAAGAGTTCTTCTTGGCATTGTTCCTATGATCATGATGAGATCTACCCTGAGGGTTTGATCCATGATCTACTAAGCTTTTTCTGAGCAAACACTGAAGGAAGGCAACAACTTTGCTCACTTGGTATATTTGTCTTTTCTACGGCTATGGTAATACTTAGATCTGGGTTATGCATGTTATTTATTCACTAATGTTGTTAGTTTATGCATCAGAATTTTATTATGCATTGTTGGTCATAAATTACAGTAGCTATTGATTGAAAATTTAAAGAATTTTTGTTTTTAGTTAGTCTATTGTTTTTGCCCTTAATTTCTAACATGGTATAAGAGCTTAGGGCGTGAAAAGAGCTCATTTGTGATAGACCTTTGAGCCTGCGTAGATCCTCTGTTAAGGGTTTGTTTATTCAGATCAACAGTAAGTTTTTTAATCACAAAACGTTTTGCATTTTTGCTTTAATCCTTTGATAGATCTGAGATTTACATGGTGAATAATATTATATCTTTGTCAATGCTAAATATTTTGAGCTAATTCACCAAATAACTCTAGTTCTTGTAAGAAACCAAATATAATTTCAATTTTCTACCTATCATATTGTGAAAATGATTGCATGTTATAAATTATGTGGGTTGTTTGTGGTATATGGCATATAGATCCGTTGTTGGGCTCTGCAAATCATCACAAAATTATGGATAAAATTCGGGTCTAACAGTGGTGTCTTTGAGTCTCTCTATCTCTAGTATATGATATGTGATTTTCTTTTTATGAAGATATAACCTACAATGAACCATTGTAAACAACAGTGAAGAAAGGGGATACCATTTTTGTTGGTCATTATCTCTTTACAAGAAATGAGACCACTTTTTTCTGGCTTGGGGTTGCATAGATTAAAGATCAATATATAGTTTGCCATGTTAAAAACAATGAAATTCTTCTTGGTTCACTGTTTATGATGCATGCCACTCAAGTGCATATTGATCTTCCAACACTAAGTGATACATATAAGCACGTTATTATATCTTGGGGAGTTCACAATAACATTGACTTTCTTTCTTTGTCATATACAGGACATGTTGAAGATCATTTACTAAGCAAACTGGAATTACCATATGTGGGATACACCTTTTCAAACATCTCATTATATTGTGGGAAATGTTGTAGCTCTAAGTCTCTCAAATAATTCCACCATCCTGAAGCATATATTGCTACAGGAAATACCCCTAACCCATACTAGAAAACATGTTGCAAAAATTCCACTTTCTTTGTAATTTTATGGAGTAAACATATGTTGCCATTTGATCCATAGAATTTCTGAGTTTGACTGAAAAAAGAGAACACAAACCTTGACCATGTGGAATGGTTAGTTGGCTCTTGAGGTTTGTGTCATGATCCTGCGTGGATCATGGAAAGGGAGTCTAGTCTTGCCCAGGCTAGCATCTTAGCTTCTCTAGTTCATGTGGGATGACTAGGAGTGAAGCTATGGTAGTAGTCCTCCCCAGTGGATGGGTGAGATATATGACTACAAGAGAAGGGAGAACATAAAAGGAAAGGAAAAACTCATAGAATATCTTGTGTGTGAAGATAAGACATCTTCTGTGTGAAGATAAAATATCTTCTGTGTGAAGATAAGAAAGAAGTATCTTATGCGTGAAGACGAAAGAAAGAAGTATCTTCTGTGTGAAGACGAAAGAAAGAAAGAGTATCTTCTGCGCGAAGATAAAGAGAACAAAACTTTGGATAATTTATAGATATGTCAGTCGGTGATCATGATGCCAGATGACCAAGTGGATGCCTCCATTTATCCAGTTGATGATGTTACCCAGTTGATGATGTTATCCAGTGGATGTTGCTACCTATTTGATGTTGACCTCCAGTGACCTGTCAAAAGATAAAGAATATCCTTCTTGTTAAGAGGGAGTGTTAAAATATTGTGTAACTGCAAAGAATATTCTTATCCCCTTTTGTGGATAAAGATAAAATATATTTATTATTGATTAGATCAATCCCCTTTTGTGGATTGATCATGTCGGGCATTGTAATTGACCAAATCCCCTTTTGCGGATTGGTCAAACCCTAATTGTAATAGGATAAATGAAAATATGGCCCCAGAATATATTAAAGTGGTTATAACCACCCAGAATGAGAAGTCGGCCCTGCCAGTGAAAAGACACCTATTCAGCACCTGCCAGATTGTATAAATAAGAGAGGCCAACGCCTCATTTGGACGAACACTAAGCTCACTCATCTAGTGTGCAAGTATTGAAGGAAGCTGCAGTTACTAGTTGCCGGAAGAAGGAAGAGAGAGAGAGAGGTGCATCCTTGGGAGAGGAATTTTTGTGTTGTTTGGTTCATTATCTTGGCATTGTATTAGCTATCTATATTAAGGAAGTTTTGTTGGGTTTTCTTCCCCTTTAGGGTTTCCTAGGATAAATGCTTTTGTACTCTTGTGATTGTGTTTCTCTCAGTGATCATGTCTATGCTATTGTTATCTAGTAAATTGAAAGTAACCTTATAATAGTAGAAACTTTAACAGATTGTTCCTGGTTGAATGATTGTCTTGTGCCCTCTTACGATTGAACACCTCTGCATACTGTTTATCTTTCCTTTGTGCAATCAACTCAATACCTTCTGCGTTTTTAGATCACCTCTGCGTTTCAGAGGGTATTTCATTCTCTGCTATTTTCTTATCAGTTCCCAGCTCTTTAATGGAAGAATCCTAGCGTTGTCCACTTAAATGACTGTGATTCCTTTTAAATTAATGTGAATGTGATTAACTCTTCATTTTGACAGTTACCCTTGTTTGACAACGTTATTTTTAGCTATTGGTGGCTGCAATTGAAATTTTGACAGTAAACGATTATTGACAGCCCTCTGTTTACCTATTATTGACTGTGAACTGAGTAAAGCCATTTACTTTTGATTGCAAATTTATATATCCACTTACAGGTTGACTGTGAAATTTTATAGCAAATTTGAATGTGGATTTATGTTTGACTGCACCTTTATGGTCATGAAGGTCTGTGTTTTATTATATGCGTTTTCCTTTTTAAAACTCGGCGCAAACCTTACCTGGATTGGGCAACGAAATTGTCCATTGTTGAACGTGTTTTCTTATGATCCACTCAGCGCATTCTTATATTGACTGGGCAATGTTTCTACCTCTGCGATTTCACCTCCTCTGTGCCAACTTATCGTATTTTCTCATCCTTGATGCCACGAGTTTACCTGTGAAACATGACTACCTTTGAATACGTTTTGCCAGCGTTCTCTACTCTCTAGACAACATTAACCTTGTGTGTGGTTACACAGTAGCATCTGGTGTTAATGGGCAGTGATCTCTTATTTTGTAAGCAGTGACCACACAATTTCATGGATAGCAAACCATGCGTTGTGACAGAGTTTCCCTTATTTTTGAACAACGATTTTATTGCATTGATGTTGTGAATAACAATGTTTGGTTGCTTTTTTTGCCTGTGTTTTGGGATTGGTACATTTAATGCATTATATGACTGGGTAGTATAAGCGATTTCGTGCATCTCTCAGGTCTGCGAATCAGACATGTATCTGCATTTTTCTTGGAGTTTTTAATGAATAACCTATCACTCAACGTTTGGGGCGATTTACCCAGCTTCCACTTAGCGTTCCCATAAATGATTATGGTTAGACACATGTCTGTAATAGACAACGATTTTATAGTTTATCCATCAATAGTCTGGTCATTGCACGACGAACTTTATGGTTGCGTTGGTGGTTGTGTAACTGCTGAGTTTTGTGACTGTATTTTCTTGTGTGTAGTTGTTGCGTCAATGCTGTAATGGACAACGATGTTATGGAGTGTTAGCATATTAATTGATTAGCGCAGGAGTTGCTATATGATTGTGGTTGGCAGCCATTATTGTTAGGTAACAATTGTATTTGAGGTTAAAGGACAACGATTCACTATGATGCTAGATGGCAACGATTGTATTTAACTGACCGTAAATTTATTTTCAAGGTACAACAATTTATAATTAAAGTAAGCATTGAATTAGCAATTACACTGACAATGAGTTGAATACATGTCAGAGAGCGTCCTCATTTTAATGACAATGTTTTGGGGAATAGCAGTAATAAGATTTGCATTTTGATTATCATGTTAACTCAGCATTTGTTGGTATTTACAACACTGTGAAACCATACCTCAGCGCAAACCTTCGAAGGACAATAAATTTACACTTAAAAGAGAGCAATTCATTTTGATAGCAATTTAATCACTACAATATATCCCTTGCTATAATTATAACAATAGTGATTTAATGATTGCGATATATCCAGTATTGATATAATGACAATGATCATAATGATAATGATTGATGAATGAATTACATCCCTAGTTATGTCCCTTGCGATATTATATTTTCCATCTCCTTGACTGCGACTTACATACCTAGATAGAGTTTTTATATTGTGACATCGTTTATATGTTGGACAACGTTCTTATATTGATGTTGTTAGGTTAAGACAACCCTTCATATGATGATAGCAATGATCTAGTAGACAACCATCTCTTATAGTATTTCATTTTAAAGAATATCCCTTTCGGTTTTAAAAAGGGGGTTTTACTTGTTTTAAAAGGTTGTTCCTATTTCGTTTCAGTCGAAAGATAGCGAAATCCTCCTTAGGAAATTTCTCATCCGATGTTGGAATTGGAAAGTAGTTGCACTAAGCTAATTGTTTGATAATGATTATTTTGAGGTGTACAGGGTGATGCTTGTTGCAATAGAATTCGTTACGTTGGGGATTTAATTGGTTGTAGGAATGTTATAGTCGTCAGGTTTCTACACATCTTGTGGACTGGTCATTTGGAGGCTGGGGTTAGTCGTCTTGGGGTTCGACTGTGCATTCGATCTCCTAGCGCATTGGTTTTTCTTGAGTCATCGGTCCAGATAGGTTATGTTGCGCCAGGGATATTGTCACGCCTATCGCCTGGGGACGACATGATCCTTGATGAGGGGATCATTGTGCGCCCCAATGGAATGAGGCGGATGATAACTTGGCTGGAGTATGAGATTTCTGTGGTGGGCGTTTGTTCCGACAAGGCTGTTGTGTCGGGATTGTGGATGTTGTCCTTAGCTGGTAGGCGTCGTCGTGTGGTGTTTTGGGCGGGAGGTCGTTTCTTCTTTTGATTTATGCATGTTTCGCCTAGTTTCTCGATGTGCTATTGTTTAGAGTCGTTGTTGTCTGTTACCTGTTCTATAGGCATGGTGCTCGCCATCATATGTGTTGTTTAATTGCAATCGTTGTTGTCATCCTGTTAAAACAAAATTGCATTTTTTCACTTCGCTTGGAGTTGTAACGATTGGGGTCGTTACAAGAATATTGTATGCATTAACAAAGAACAAATCAACAGAGGAAGCTTATAATCAATTAATTGATTCAATATTATTTAGATGATACCCCATTAATCACCAAGGATAACATAAAATTACATATTTGATATTGTTTTGACCTTCCTCTTCATCCATTTCATTTTGAATCAACCCTCTTAAAGAATTATGGACATGATCTCCAAGATCCTTATGTTACAAATATGTATGAATATATTATGCATCACGACCTTAACTTAAGAGGATTTATTGGAAGAATATCATCGATCCACACATCAAACCAATTGATCTCAAACAGCTAACATCGGGTAAGTACTCATTCATAGTCACCCTCTAATTCACCCATGCTATTGGGATAGATGAAAGTAATTATGAAGAATAATTCGATAAAAAATTTGGGAAGATGATCATATTCGAGACCTCAAACATCCACTTCCTCGATATACCATAATCAAAGAAAATTCGCATGAATCAAAGCATATCTTATATCAGTCCATGTGAATCCCTCGTTGGTTGATTTCAATATCATTGGCATGTACCAGTACATCAACAACATGATTAGGAGATTTTTCTCACTGAATATGCTCTTGGTTTGATCTACCTTGCTAAAATCCATTTTTATTTAGCTTTTCCTTTGAGAATACACCCTTTGTTTCAACCATTTTTGGAAATGATGGTGTCCTTAAAATCTACCTCACCCAGATATTTCTCTTTTCCCTCTCAGGTACGTTAAGTTCCAAACTTTGGTTAAACACACCAAAGACACTTATATGAGTCGTAGATACATGGGTTTCTCAACCTCAAAATATTATTCACCTAGTCTTTAACTGTAGATAGCAATTTGTAGTTGTGGCGGAACAAAAATGTCTATGATAGACACATATAATGATATATAAAATAATAAAGGTATATATCTATCTTATTATATCAGCTCCATTCACCTCACTACAATGTAAAATTTGCTACTATGATAGATTTCAACAATATTTGTGGGTTGAACTAAAACACATGGCATATACTCAACAAATCAAATCCACTCTCGTATCACCCTGATTCTCCAACACCCAATTATACATGTAATGCTTATATGAAAATATTGAGGGTGAGTATGAATTTTAAATTAAAAGGGAAGTGGAAAGCACTATTAATAGTGTAGAAAGTATAAGTAAACTCATCGGGGCTATGGACACTCGCTAGTAGCAGGGCTATGCTTATATGATACAGAGGCATCTTCATCGAGGCTATGGATGCTCACTGGTAGAGAATCAATGTCAAGAACATAAAGATGATGAACAAATTTATGTATATGTCAACTTGAAGCTAAAAAATCAAGGTCCATGATTGAATTGAAACTAGTCAAAAGTACACTTTTAATTTAAGAATTTACCTCACTAATTGGCTAACTGAAAGGATATGTTAGATAACATTCATGAAGGTAGATGGTGTCGTTTTAAGGATTCGACATTAATGTGGTAGCCATAATTACAGAAGTGTTGGTTTTGATTTTATGAACTTGTCTTTGTATTCATATTTGAAGTTAAGGCGCTAAATATTCAATGACATAGATAATTGGTTCTTCTAGTGTCTCACCATTTGTTGTGACCACAACAATCCTCCTTTTTTTTGTGCTCTAATGAGACAAAATAAATGGACCCCTACCAATCCTAAATCTAAAAACCGCACTTACATGTAATACCACACTTCCTACCCTTCCATTACCTACAGAGATATGAGTTCAATTAGTTGGTGAATACTAACTTTTGAGGAGTCCTTTGTTCATTGTGAACTACTGAGGCTTGTCCTAATATTCTCCTCCTCATTCTGAGAAGTGGTCCTTGATAAATATTCTATTGAAACCCTATTTATGATTGAGTGGTGTTTTGGTACTCTGAAGATAGCATTAATCAACTTCCAGATGGATTATTGGATATCTGAAGATTGGGAAGTAACATTTATCTTTATGATGGCACATGTCCTCTCAGATTTAATTCAACAAATCAATATCTTTTAATCAATCAAGGGACTTTCAATATCAAGTAAAGCAATGGGGAAAACAGATATCCACTAAATTGGTATTGGAAAAAACTAAAGATAGCTTTCCAAGCCCTTCATCTTCCAAATATGGTAATCTTCTCATTAAAACCATCAGGATCGTGGAATTTGGTGATTCAAAGTTTGGAATTTATAATCCTTATAGTTGAAACATGATTCTCTCATCTTGGTAGACTCATCCTCTTCCACCTACATCACATGTTGTTAAAGAATGCCTAAAGTTGAATAATTATAGAATGAGTTTCCCCAATCATTTTCCATCAGCTAATTGTGAGGATTAAGGTATCCTTGTTAATATTTTTTGTTACATCTGATGGTTATTAAATGAATCGCATATACAGTGGTAGAGGGTTAGAGTGAAAGCATGAGTGCCTAAAAAAGTAAAATGGAAGAAATGTTATATTGTTAATATCCTCCAAACATGACTACAACTTAGATGAATCGAAACTCAGTCAATTTAATTTTTTAAACGGTCGCTTGTTTAGTACCATGATAACTAAAATAGAAATTTAGGTTTCGAAAGAAATGCATGTACATTGCTTGAAATTTTTATGGAACTTGCGCTTGTGATGGTTTTTATTTGCACAAGAGATGGAGAAACTTGGAACGACGGGGAAAGAAATATGACAACACAGAATATCAACATAAACTATGCTCTTCACTTGCAAACTAAGTTTGAATAACCATTGGATAGGAGATGGGCAGATTAGTGTTGTGGATCAAATATTGAAAGAACAACCAATGGTGGAAAATTGGTTGTTAAAACTAAATGCTCAAAGTTTCCTGCAAGCCCCAAGTGATTGGACACATAAACATCATAGACCATCCTCGTTGGTTCACGGTTTTTGGAACGCGGATGCGGTCATTTTATGGAAGCACTATGTAATATAGAAACACACTTTCCCACAACCCACAACCTGCAAGCTACAAGGAAGCAAACATTACGGGTATCAAGCCTTGTGAGGGTCGCCAAGAAACTCCAATCTATAATTCCCCACGATTCGCACATTGTTCGACCCCTACCTCTATGAACTTCACCTTTGTGGACCCCACTGTAACAAATCCAATCCTTTGTGGGCCTCATCTTCATGGATTTAACTGTGCGGAGGTTAGCCATGCCTGAATTCCATATCATGCCTTCAAACCTGCACCACAAAGTTTTGTTCTTGGAATAACCACAAAGCTTTGTTGTTTAATAATTGGTGGGACCCTATTGGTGGTATTGCCCAATCGGGATCATAGAACAAATTGGGAGCATAATCGCAAACACTCGAGCTGCGAACCATGCAGGATATTCCACATAGGACAATTCATGTGGGTTTTCCCTGACCAAAGTAATAGCACAAAAATCCTACATCCCCAAAACCCCGCAGCCCGCAAACCTACAGATAACTAATGTAATCTTTGCAAAACGTATGAAGCCACCCTCACCACATAGTAGCCTCATTCAAAGTCCCACAAAACTGTATAAGCTTCCGCAAACCTTCTTGCAATGCAAATGGTTCTGCAAACTCACCCTCCGATAATAAGTGATGACATCTTTTCAGATATGTGTATCACTCAAGTTATCATTTTGTACAAATCAAATCATTGAAAACTGATTGAAGTACAAAATAGTACATGATGTTATGAAGAGACATAAGTCGAATCTTTAAGGATTTTGTTATTTTGATAGGAAGGCCAATAACTATCTTGGATTTTCAGGTTTTGAGGGAACAATATAGAAGAATGATATAGGGGTAGGAACTGGTCACCATGCGTGAAACCTGATGGGTGAAGATCATGCTTGAAGATGGATAAAACACACAAATTAGAAACTCTTATGTCAAATACGCCAATGGCATGTGAAACACTACAGATTGAAGAAGATAACATAAATCACAATGCCCAAAGATTACATGGATCCTGGGTAATTAATAGTTGAATCGTCCTTTCGAGTGGGAAGTTTCGAATTTGACAAATAATATCAACCCTCACATTTCGTCATCGCATTAGCTGAAAGATCTCACTAGATAGCTATAAAAGGAATACAGGAAACAGGGAAACTTCATTTTTTAACAGGGAAATAAGTTAGAACATGAGATATCATGATCATGGCACTAGTAGAGGTATACTCCTTCTCCTGGTTATTTCCACCAGCCTGAGGAACTATCAGGATTACCAAACACCAAATGCAGGAGGAGATTCACTTGTTTTCGCAAGCAACTGAGTATTTGTTCTCAAAAAACGCATGATACAATTGGAGAGATGGCAGTGATAATCTAAATTCCATCTAGATCAAAATGAATCGCCAAATCTTTGCCATGCAGCAAAGGCAAAGCAGAAGAACAGAGGTCAGCGACTATTCGTGTTCGCAAAAGAATAAGTTTGAAGGGAAGATCTACACTTCCTTCTCATCCAAATAGGTTCCCTGAGAAAATGTGAGAGGTCCAGGATCAATGAACAGGTTTTCCTGTCTTTGGTTGTCATCTAGACCAAATTTTCAGAAGAAGGGCCCTTCATCACCAAAGATTTTAAGTTTCCCATCTTCCTGAGGGGATCATAGTAAGAAGGAATATTATGTAATGATTTTTCTCTACTTTCTAAAAAACAAAAATGTAAAAAGAATGGGAAGAGGGGGAAGTTGTAACGTTGGTAACTGAAAATATCTGCAGTTAGGAAGGTCAATAATGCTCCTTCATGTATAAGAGAGATCCAGTGTAAATGACGAAAAGAGGGGGGCTGCAGAAACAAAATTGGGTGTTGTGTAACTATTTATCAGGCTCGATAGTGGATGAGAAAGATCTCGGTTTGTTATTGTATTTCTGAGAATGAACTATTTCTTTGAGGGAGAATAATCGCAAGGAAATTCATGATTCATTTATGCAATGGTGCACTATTGTTGATTATTTTCTACAAAAGGTTTTTCAATTTGTCACTTCTTTCAATTGTACTATGGCATAGCACGAATCTTTGTAATGTTGGAAGTGAGCAAATGTCTAGCAGAAACAATGGATATCAGAAGGAGGATTGACCTCTTATGTCTCAATCTAGACTATGACAGGATTCCATTCAAGTGTGTGTGTTTCCATTGTTATGGGCACCTTGTTGTAAAATGTGTTGAAATATTGTAACTGCAAAGAGTATTCTAATTATTATTGATGTATTATTCATTAGATCAATCCCCTTTTGTGGATTGATCATGTCGGGTATTTACAATGACCAAATCCCCTTTTGCGGATTGGTCAAACCCTAACTGTAATAGGCTAAATGAAAAGTCGGCCCTAGAATATATTAAAGTGGTTATAACCACCCAGAATGAGAAGTCGACCCAGCCAGTGAAAAGACACCCCGGTTCAGCGCCTACCAGATTGTATAAATAAGAGAGGTTAGTGCCTCATTTGTACACACACTCACTTGTTCATCAGAGCGCAAGTTTGGAGTTGTAGTTGGAGAAGAAGAAGAGAGAGAGAGAGAGAGAGAGAGAGAGAGAGAGAGAGAGAGAG
>ML855850.1:14082-28047 GCA_009831015.1 Picea engelmannii | reverse complement strand
AGAAATCCAACTAATCAACAGTGACAATTTTTCCCTGATGAGGAAATTGTACACATCGAAAGACTGACAAGGCAACGGAAGTCATAGCATAAAACCAACTTCTTCCAAGTAACAAGTTGTAGTCGAGGGGAGCATCGACCACTTCGACATCAACTGTAATAGCTTTTCCACCCAATTGGATGGGCAGGGACTGTAAAATCCCATGGGGATGAAAACCTCACCCATTGAAGGAACATAACATCGTTGGGGATTTGTTGAGTGCGGGTGATTTTAAACCTTTCCAACACACCAAAGACATGACACAAGTCAAGGCTCCCTCATCCAGAATAGTTCGGTGTATTTGTTGATTGTGAACAACAACATCAACTTGGAAAGCAAGTTGGTGGGAGAGTCGAGACGCATAATTGTCTAGGTTAAACATGATATGGTTGGACAACTCAGGATCAACAGTGCCAATAGAGGCCAAGAGCATTCTATGTTGACTGGGGCAGTGTTGTAGAACTTCTAACGCAGACATAGCACACGGTGCTTGAGCCAAATCTTCAACAATGTTGTAGTTCTGGGCAGCACGTGAACTAGGATTAAAGGTAGCTTTGTGGATAGTGCTCTTAGGAGGGCATAAGATAGAGTCAAATGTGGGTTTCACAATCTGAAGTGGTCCAGATGGAGGATTAACTGATGGAAGAATAAAGGAGGATGGTGATGGATCCAGTAAAGTATTGGTACCATTAATGTCTTTTCCTTTGTCAGGGTTACCTGGTGTGTCGTATGTCTTAGAGAAAGTGGTCAAATTAATCCCATTCAACATATAAATATGTGCACTCGACGAGGCCTCATCATTAGGATGGCTAGAACTACTCCCAGGAGAGGGGGTTTGAGAAACCATGGATTGTTGCTGTGGAAAAGGATGAGTAAGAACAACAGGTTGTGACTTTCCTTGGAAAATTTTGGCCACTTCATTGCGAAGTGGACAGTCTCGAGCGTAGTGATCGTCAATACAAATGATACACGGGAAATTCAGTTTCCATTGTGTTTTCTTTTCGGTAGCAGGTGTTTGAGATTGATTTTTTGGTTGTTCATTGTTATTTTTTGATTTATTCTTTATCTTCTTCTTGCCTCCGGATTGTTGTGAAGGGGCATATTGAACTGCATTCACCTCAGAGATCTGAGTTTTGGGGGAGGTAGAGGAGAGTGTGAGCAATTGGGAAGTAGATTGAGTTTTGACGGAACCGATAACACCATCCGGATGAGATGATAATGACGGCTTAGATGGATCGTTATTAGCTCGAGCAACATTCAGAAGTAAACTTACAAAGTACCAGATTGTGAATAAACCAAATCCAAGTACTGAGCCCGAGCAATGGCTTGTTCCTCTATGACCATGCCACCCATAGCGACATTGCGAGTGATTGGGGGTAAAAGTGATTTAGTAAACCATTATGCCAATAAGATGTCAGGAATGATTACCTTGATCATCCTTCGTCGTCGCCTCCACTCATGAATATGGTCAGAGATATGCACAGAATTAGTTTGACGAAGGGAGGTCAAGAGTTCAGTACCCGTCTCGTAGAAAATAGGCAGTTGAAAGTGCGTGAGAAAAGACATGGCAAGGGAGTTGAAATTATGAAAAGAAGCACGTGGTAGTTCAATATACCACTTTGTTTCCAAGCCTGTAAGCGTTCGCTAGAAAAGACGCAAACGTATAGAATCATCTATGAGGAAGTTTGATGGACACCACAAATGGAAATTCATCACATGGTTGTTTGGATCTTCGCCAGATTTTCCGTCAAATTTCAGAATATCAGAAGGAAGTTTAGTTGGAATGACTAGCCAAACTAGTGAATGAAAAATAGGATCATTAGTTAACTGAGACAAGTCTGGGAGATTCAGAGTTGCAAGGAAAGGTAGCTATCGGTTAATTTGCAGATGATACTGGTGCGGCATAGGAACACTAGTAGGACCATAAATTGGGTTAGGTGGATAGTTGTAACCAATAGGTCCTCCTACATATGCTGTTGATGGCCAGGATAAGCAGGATTCGATGATGGATGAGAAATATTTGCATAACCCAGTGGGTTCTGAGCATTATGGGCAGGGTGATTTTCTTTCCCATGAGGAGGATAAACATTTTTCCCTTGAGAATGGTAAGGAGTAGATCTCGGAGGTGGATATATATTATACCCATGAGGAGGAAAAGACTGTGGTCCCGGAGAACTCCAGGCGGTGTTTTGGATGCTGCCCAGATAAGGTTGTCCGTAAGATGTTCCGAAAGGAACAGGATTTGATACTCCTCCTAGTGGTTCATGATATGAGAGCCCCCCAACATTGGGTTGAATAAAAGTGCCTTCTAAAGATACTCCCCAAGATTGTGAAGGGTTTCTAGGAAACGAAGGTTTCCCCCCTACCAGCGGTGGATTAACGACCGGGGTATGACTGGAAAACGGAGGTTTCCCTCCAGGAGGAGCATGAAAAGGGGGTTGTCCCCCGGGAGGGGTAGGCCCACCATAGAATGGTAGTCCTCCAGGAGGGAAAGGTTCGTTAGATGGTATTTTCCCTCCAGTTAGTTGTGTTTGGCTAGCAGGGGTCTGCATTCTCAGCTGAAAAGATGTCCCAACAGGATCGTGTGGAACGTGTGGAGTTGTAGAGTAAAAGCTTGTAGAAATGGGGGTAGGGATTGAAGTTCCTTGGATATGAATAGAGGTGATGAGTCTAGCATTAGGATGGACGTGTGCTAGCGTAACAGTAGGGTTAATAAACTGATCGATTGGGTGATTCATAGTTTGACCGGATGGTCCTGCTTCACTAGGAGGGTCATGAGGATGAAATGGTTGTCGAAAGGATTCGAAATGTTCATAGAGATCGCATCCTGATGAATTCCTCCATAGAGAACGAGAAGGTGTGGGATTGGTATCTACTACAGTGCTAGGATGAACAGGAGTCCTATACTCATCACCAAAGATTGGTTTTGTGGATCCCATATATGTTTCGGTAAAAGTTCTCTCTGGTAATCGTGGAACCTCTTCATCTATGATGTTCCCAAGGGAGTCTAAATGAAGAAAAAGTGGTTCAAGAGGGGTTACCGACACAGATGTAGTGGGATTTTCAAGCATAACCAAAGTGCCTTCTAAGTTATATAATGGAGGAGCAATAACACTCCTAGCATTAGATTGATTTTCTACCTCTCTATGGTAGTTGTCTTCTGGAGGGTTAGGAGGTAAGGGTTGATAGACTTCCGGAGGCATCCCTTGCATACTACGTGATCAGTGAATACCTTTATCATCTATAGGCTCAATTGTGGAGAATAATAGAACAAACTAAAAATATAGGGCCAACTAACAAAAAGAAACAACATACGCTAATAAAATATAGGAATCAACCAAGCAAACAAAATTTCTCTCGATGATCGTACTAGTTGGTGATGAAATCCAACGTCGCATGATTAAGTCGAGAAGGGGATAGGATATGGTGGAATAGTTACAATGGTGATCTTCTTAACGGACTTTCACCTTGGTGCAAGCTTCCACGCAATAATTGTGGATTTACCCTCCAAGGAGCCCGAGTGAGTTTGACCAATGTCTATTCCAGGTACAGTGAGACTTCCCTTCACCGTCACCTTGTGTAAGTACCTAAAGATTATGGCAACTAAAGAAACCAATTTGCAGTTAGTCCCTGGGTGGGTACAGTCGATAGTCTGATCCAAACATATGGGCAGGATAACAAGATGAAATCAACCTGAGAGGCTCCCACACATAATCATGGGTATACCTTCAAGTGACCACCAATATATGATCCGACCACTACAAACAGTTGAACCATGGAGGGATAATCTTTGTAATTCACCCGAATGTGACCTCATGCGTAACCCCTGTGTGAGAGGGGGATCCCAGAAAACTTTTGCGACAATTGGATATGACTCTTCCTAGCTCAGGATGCTAATGTTTGTTTTGAAAACTTTGGAGATTTTTACTCACAGCCTAATCCAAAGTGCTAACCCTAGTCTACTATTGGTGGAAGATCCTAAGAACAAAAAAAATTTCTAGATAATTTTTAATTAGCGTTCGTTTTACAGCTGTTCTTTACTCAAAGGGTGTATGAAAGTGAAACTGTTGGAATGATGACTCAATTCCCAAAGCATGCCTAAAAGATGATAAGAAATCATTTCTTTTCAATGAACACCTATTTAAGGGAAAGAGAAAGAGTCGTTTTCACTATCAAATACTAATAAGGAATGTCCTCAATCAATTTGTTGTTAATCAAATCCAATGTAATGCTAAAACATTTCAGAAATGCCTTCTAATATGAAAACCAATCACTAAGATGTATCTTTGTTGTTTGCATGTGAATGATGATTAATTCAATGCAAAACTTCTCCTACCAACTACCCTTTCAGATCAAGGAGATTCAGACAAGCATAAGAAGATTTTGCATAAACAACACACCCTCTTTCTATGATTGAAACAAGAAGAAAAAAAGAAAACAAAGAAAATAAAAAAAACTCAAACAAAAGAAAGATGCTAAGAAAAAAATGACCTCAAAGAACCAAATGAGATGATTCACAGATTTCTGATGCTCTTCACCAAAGTCCCCGCTCAGTCAGATAAGAGAGAAGAAAGCAGTGGATTGATTCCAAGTTCTCAACAGCAGAAAAACTCAAAATAAGGAAGAAGATCACAAAATCTGAACAGAAAAGTGCTTATTTCTCAGAAAGCAGAGTGTCAAAGGTCAATAGGAAGAAGAATTGAAGCACAAAGAAGCTGAGCAAGGGAAAAAGCAGAGACTGGACTGCAGAAAAGACAATTCTGGAAAGTTTTTTTGCAGAGAAAAGGGTGGTGCTCTGGTGTAAGAGGCACCAGAGCGTTATAACGCTCTGTTCAAATCCAAGGGGGAGCACCAATGCTCTTCTAACATAGGCAGGGGAGCGCCAGGCTTCAAAACCTAGAAAATTGTCAGAAAAAACCCAAAAACTCAGTCAAAATTTGTCAATCAAGATGAATGTGATGGAATAAGGATTCAATCAGCATATGAAATCAAACATATGTTGTGAAAAAGGTCTAAAAGGAACAAAGGGTTAGACAAGGTGTGTGAGGAAAACCAAAACTGAAAGTTTCAATTCGTTCCCCAGTGGAGTCGCCAATTTCTGTTGTAGGAAAATCTCCCTGCGGACAGGTAGATCTCCTCTTGAGAGCTAGACTCTTAAATCTAAGGTAGAAGGTGCTTAACATGGACACTGATTTCCTTTTAGATCTAATAAATCTGATGAACAAAAGAGAAGGAGGAAAGCATGTACCTTATGGACGTCGTTTTTCCCTACAAGGTCCAGGATGTGCTTCGATCTTGAGCTCCTTGGTAGATCCTGCAAGACAAACAAAAGTACAAACAAATTCCTACTCTACTGAGATTAGTTAAAACATAGATCCATCTACTGCAGACAAACTTATATGGAATGAGTACAAGTTTGAAAGAAACAGGCCAAGCATTGATTATATTGATGAGAACAAAATGTTACTTACAGCCATGGATGTAGTGCAGCAGCTTCACCAAGCTCTCCTTGTCCAAACCCTTGCTTAAATAGTCCACACACATAATGTTGATGCTCCAAATGACATACCACTCATGAGATCATAAGTTTGGTATAATTCTCAAACTCCATTCCCCCTTTCCTCCATGGAAATCCCTCATTATATAGGATTTGGAGGATTAACCACCATGGAGAGGATCTCTCATCAGATCCACTAAGAAAGGGATCTCTAAGATATTTAGGGAGAAAAAATCTCTTAAGGATTTTGGGGAGGAAATATCTCTCAAGGATTTTAAGGAGGAAATATTTCAACCATCCATTAGATCCTCCACCTTCCCTAAAAAATAGGAAACCAAATGTGAGGTGGATTCTCACACTTAATTACTTTCTTTTTCATGAATATTAATAATAATTCATGTGCACTTGATTCTCTCACTTAATCAATTTCTTTTCCATGAATATTAATAATAATTCATGTGTACTTAGTATTTTTGCCTTCATGTAATATATCCCTCCTCCACATTGACTAGGGATTGTGACATAGGTTATTCCATGGTGTCAAGGTGTATGTGACACTTATAAGACACTTTACGACACTTAGTACGAGGTACCTAGGTGTGCAAATTTCATGTGTAACACTCCCACACTTAAAATATCCCCTATGACAATAGAAATTTCAAACGCAGGCAGAGGATCTACAGGAAGCCTTGCAACTGGAAGAGAACTAGTACCAGCAGACGGACCCAGCTATTGAGGAATTGAAGGAGGATTTGAAGAATCTAACATTTCAGCTGAACTAGAATAAGAACAAGGACAAACGAGAAGTTGTTTGGTGCATTGCATGTAGGACGAAAGGATAGCACAATAACGAATGCCCAACATTCGCGCAGTATATGGAAACAGGTATGCCAAATCCACTACCACAGGGAGGTTTATGGTGCAAAATGTGCAAGAAACCGGGTCACGACCCTTATCATTGCACAATGATGCAAAAATACGAAACAGTTATGAAGAATTCATATTGCACCTTTTGTAAGTTAGTAGGCCACGATGACAAATATTGCAAAACTATGCAGCTGATGCGGGAAAGAACATCATATGCATACAGGGTATAGGTTGAAATGATTACCGAGCAAACAACGTCACAGTTCAATCAAACCCCAGCTCCATACAACACTGCACAGCAACAGCATAATACTGCACAACAACCATACAATAACATGTAGTTGCAGTATAACCCGGCACAACCCTAGTACAATACCACGTAGTATAATTAGGCACCACAGTATAACACTCTGAGAGGTGACTGAGAAAGCTACCAAGGAGGAGGATGAGCTAGAGGAGGTTTCGGACATGGTAGAGGACCCGTCACATGTCACAATTGTCAGCAATTGGGAGATTACGCATGCGAATGTCCACTTCCACCGGCAACTTGTATGTATTGTCATGTGTTATCACATATGTTGGTGAAGGGGGGTGTTCTTCCTTCAAAATGGACCCTTTGGTGAAAAAATGGCAAGAAGTGGGTCAAAAACCCACTTATCCTAAGTTCGAGGAGCAAGAGCGCGTTGTGCTAAAAAGAAAGCATATATGGGCGGCCAAAATATGCACGCTCAGATCTACGGCATAGGTTCAATTCTGGACCCCCCCTGCCTTTCTGCCTTTAACGGGAGGGCGGGGTCCAATATGGTAGTTTTATATTGTGGGCCCCCCACTATCATGGCACCTCCTCATGATGTCAGAGCCCCCCCCCTAAAACCTCTTACCACCTACCCCCCCCCTCCGATATACCACTTACCTCCTCCACTTACCGCTCTCGCCTCCTGCTGACATTTGTCTTCGACTTCGTCTTCCTCCCATCACATCCTCTGCTCCCACTCCCATCTCGTTATGCTAGACCTGTCCTCCACTTACCATTGGGCCATAGCCCCTTATCACTCCTGCCTATCATCTCTTTCCAAGTGTCCTACCGCTCACGTCCTCCCTGGAAGATGGCCCCATCCCATCTACTGTCGCAGCCTCACATTTTCCCCCACATCATCGCCCCATGACACTTCACCTATGACTTGTCCCAGCGCAGTGTGTACACCTTTTGTTTCCCACACTTTCCATGTCACCCTCCATCTGTATCGCCTGACTACATGGGCGCCCCTCGTCTCACCTTCACGATTTTGGCACCATCATCCCCTCCAAGAGTTTCATCCACGTCCGCCAACTAGGTCCCCTCGTAGCAGTCCAATGAAGCAGCAACAGCCAAGGGAAGGCCTCCACATTGTTCAGGAACAAATTTGACTTGGGCCTCTTCGATCCTGAGGTAGAAGTTAATGAAAATAATTAAGGTGGGTGAGACATCGTCTCCTCCCTTAAATAGAAGGCCAGAAAAGGACAAAGTGCAGAGGTAGGTTGTCAGTCCGAACTGACAGATATCATGTCCGACAAGAATATTGCATGGGAATTCTTACCAACATTTGCATGCACAGCTTGACAGAGAAGCTTTCCAACATAAATCCTTGAATGTATGACATGATCGCATTTCAGGCAATCGGAGCCAGTTCTAAGTATATGTAGGCATTTTTTCCATTTTGTTAGCATCGATGGTAGAGCTAAGATGCCAGTTGTAAAGTTTTATCGAGGCCTCTAGTTCTTTGGTTATAGACTGATATTTGAGACTTCTTGTTTAATGGTAGCCAACCTCTTCCTTACTCTTTCTTCTGACTCTTAAATCCTGAGAATGGATGATCCAGTCGGGTGTTGTAATGACCATATAATGTAGGTTTGATTATTGTTTTTTGTAGCATTTTAAGTTTCTTGAAGTTTTCATATCTGAGAGAATCTCATATCTGGGACTTATCCTCCAAATTTTTCCAGAAGACCAGATGTCCAGAGCAGACTTTCATTCCTCTCTCATTTTTTCTCCACCTTATCACCACTATGCAAACTCACTGGCCTAAGTTAGATCAAGAACTCACCTAGCTCTATATTTCAGTCACACTTTATAAACAACCTGTGACATATAAACTGATGGGTATCGAGATTACTCTTGCTGCAATCCAGGAGTGACTTCTGGTGCTAACATTTTTGGCGTCATTTTCGGGGAGGATGTTGAATATTTTCCCCAGGATTGAACGACATTGAGCCTCTGATTCTGAAGGTGCATCAGGCATCAGAGTCCTCCAATATTGTTACTATGCACCTAGCGACTCCATTGTGAAGACACCATTGGGGAACCTACTGTTTCATTTGTGGATTCCAGAGGCAGGCATACGAGGTATACCCCTCAGTTTCCCTTGACAGCACCTGAAGCATATCCATAGAAGCTTATCAGAAAGGGAAAGGCCCTCAGAGAAGGAGCTTCTACTTCTGAACCAGGTATTTTTTATAGTTCTCATTGCCCTATGTTTGAGACTCCCATATATGTTTCTCAGTTTCCTATCAGATCTCTTGTTGGATTTTCTCAGTTTTTAAATTTCGGGAGTGTTCCTGTTGAGTTTTGTCCTCCTAGTATTGATTAGAGGGAGAGATATTTTTCATTCCTATCTCCCCCGACGTTGCAGCCTGGTCTAGACCCTACAATTCAGAAGATTTTTCCACCCCAGGCTTTACCATTCATTCTCCTATTATTGTTTCTATTATTGTGCCCATGCCAACCTATGTTCCCTTAATCCCTATAGCCTTTTCTTCAAATCCTCTCCTGATCCCTTTTCCTCCTGCAAGCTCATTTTCAGTCTCCCTAGGCCAAACCCCTTCTCCCCCTAGCTCTCATCCACCTAATATCACTATGGCAGGTGCTCATCCCCCTGTAAATAGAATGAATGACATAGTGGTTGCGAGGTATGCCCCTCTGGTCTTACCTCAGCCCATGAATCCTCTCCCTGTTGGAGATTACTTGAAGTATATGCCTAAATTCACTGGAGAGGAGGACATAACTGCTAAAGAGCACCTTGTTGCCTTATACAGTTATGCAGACAACCTGAACATTTAAAATTAATATGTCTGGATGAGAGTCTTCATCCAAATTATTGATGGTGAGGTGAGGAAATGGTTTAGGGGACTAACCCATGGATCTATTGTTAGGATTGAAGCTCTAGATAATGTCTTCTTGAGGCAGTGGGGGGATACAAAATATTTTATGTATTATATAATAGAGTTTGGTTCCTTGAAAAGAAAGGAAGAAGAATTTGTCTCTGACTTCTCCAAAATATTTAATAAGATGTACAATAAGATCCCTATTGAAATAAAACCCTCAGAAGCCTCTGCCAAAATCACTTATGCTAGTTCTTTTGACCCTAATTTTTTCCTCCTGCTGAGAGAAATAAGAGCTACTTCCTTGGCTAACATGAAAGATGTATCTCTAGAAGTAGAATCCAATGTGTTGGCAGTTAATAGGCTCAGAAGAAAATCCGACAGAGACAAGGGAAGATGGAGATATGAGGCCTCAACCTCTAGTTCTTCTATAGGTCACCCTCAAGTAGATGAATTGACCAATATGGTAAAGTCTCTGTCTACATAGATGGATAAAATTAAAATGGAGGGGAAACATACATACAAAAATCCCCAAAACATTGATAACAGAGGAAACTTCAGAAGGTCGAACAACAATGCTCCTCAGATCATGCCAAGGAAACAAAGGGACAAGGATAGAAATGATCAGAAAATTCAAACCCCTCTCTAGAACAACCTTGTTATTGATGAGGAGAGTAATGAAGAAGAGATGGACCCTAAAATTCACTGTATTGGAGACACCTCCCCATTTCCTCATTTAACTCAATATGCATACGAAGAATTCCTCATGAATAGTCAAATAAATGAGATGAGTAAGGGGGAAGGGGACAATAGTAGTCCCAATAAATACAACCTTCGGTCTAAGAATAAAGAAGGGAATTCAAACATCCCTAATCAACCTCTCATAGCAGAGAAACCTATTAAGCAGCCATCAAATATCACCAAGGAAAAGAAAACTCAAAATCCCTCGTCGATAGCCAAAGACCCTATCCCAAAGGTGAGAGAAATTTTGAAACCTCCTTCCTCCTTTAACTTTGAGCATGAAATTCAAAAATCAGAATTCCTATGCCCATTTCAGAGCTAGTCAAACATGAAGATTTCAAAAAATCCTTGTCTAAATTGTTGCAGTCTGAGCCATCTTGCCATTCCACAGACTCAGTAAATCTCCAAGACGAAAGGCCAACAGTCATATTAGGTCCTATGGTAGAATATAGAGATGACTCATCCCCTCCCTTCTACACATAACTGAACATACATGATAAGGTGATGCATAATTGTCTGATGGATTCAGGGGCTTCCCATAATCTCATGCCCAAAACTGTCATGGAAGAGCTCGAGTTGGAAGTTACAAAAGATTATCATGATTTGTACTCTTTCGATTCAAGGAGGCTGAAATGTCTTGGGGTCATCAAAGATATGGTGGTAACCTTGTTCCAAATACCCATGAAAAGTGTGGTCATGGATATCGTGGTATCTGATGTACCTCCCAAGTTTGGCATACTATTGTCAAGATTGTGGATCAAAAATCTTGGAGGAACATTACAGATGGATCTCTCATATGATACCATTCTAGTCTTTGGAGGGGAGCACAAAAGATTGTATAGAGAAGATCAGCTAGCCTACATCATCAGTGATGAGGTACACCCCACCAATCACCTTATTTTCTCTTTGGATACTGACTTGGGATCTAGCTTGTTACAACTCACTAATGCCCCTGAGTCTCCCCTTAAGATCAGAAAGCAGTCCCTCACCCTCCTTGAAGATTCTCTTCCAACTATTGATGTATGGAAAATTTTCTTTGATGGAGCTTCTTCAAGAGAAGGTGTTGGTGTTGGAGTAGTCCTTGTTTCCCCTGCTCAGGAAACTATATCTCTGTCCTACAAATTGGAATTTGAGGCTACCAACAATGTGGCATAATATGAATCTCTTACTTTGGGTTTGAGGGATGAAAAGGATATGGGAATCAAGGAAATAGATGTGTTTGGAGATGTTGAGCTGATAATTCAGCAAGTCAGAAATATTTACCAGGCCAAACACCCTCGGCTAAGGAGTTACAAAAATGAAGTATGGGACCTCATTAACAATTTTTTCTTGGCCTTCAACATTTCATTCATCCCTAGAGAAGAAAATACAGTGGCTGGTTCTTTGGTTGTCTCATTAAGTAATTTCAGAGTCCCTCTGCCACCCAAGATCAGGTATGACACAGAAGTAAAATATAGGCCTTCCATACCTGACAATGTCAAACATTGGAAAGTGTTTGAGGATGACCTTGAAATCAAAAGGTTCTTGGAGACTGTTGAGGAATTCTCTGCATTGCGCATTGATCAAGACCCTTCTTCTTCAGTCGATCCCTATGATGATGATTTTCTGAACAATATTGTTGATCATCATATTGTTCAGTTTCCTAGCAATCACATCCCCAAAGGACTAGTTCCCTTGGAAAGGCTTTTTGATAGAAATGATGTGGCAATAAAGGGAAAAATCTCAAATGATGATGTTGAGGTGGCTGAGTGTAATATTGGTACAGAGGAGAAGCCAAAGTTTTCCAAGTTGTCTAATAGCTTTTCAAAGGAGCAGAGGGTCGAGTATATTGAGAAATTGAAATAATTTGCTGATGTATTTGCTTGGACCTATGAAGACCTTAGAACATATGGCATCATCGTTATAGAGAAAAAGATCCCATTGAAGGAAGAATCCAAACCATTTAGGAAGAATTTAAGACAGATAAATCCTATGTTATTGCCTATCATGGATACAGAGGTAAAGAAGTTGTTGGATGCCCAAATCATTGTCCCCCTGATATATTTAGAATGGGTAGAAAATTTTGTCCCAGTGAGAAATAAGAATGGAGAGATCAGGCTCTGTGTCAACTTCAGAAATCTGAACAGGAGCTCAAAGAAGGGAAATTACCCCCTGTCAAAAATGGAACACATATTGCAGAAGGTAACAAGTGCATCCAGAATTTCCATGATTGATGGATTTTTTGACTACAATCACATCTTTGTTTTACCTGAGGACAGAGAAAAGACATCCTTCACCACTCCTTGGGGCACATTCATGTATGCCAAAATTCCTTTTGGATTGATGAACGCAGGAGAAACATTCCAGCGATCCATGGACATAGCCTTCATTGGAGAAAAAGATAAATTTGTGGTCATCTATCTAGATGACATAGCAGTATTCTCCAGATCTGATAAAGAGCATTTCTCTCATCTGAGAAAGGTCTTCTTAAAATGCAGAAGGTTTGGTCTCTCCTTAAATCCCAAGAAATCATTGTTTTCCATGAAGGAAGGGAAATTACTGGGGCACATAGTATCAGCTAAGGGAGTTAGAATCGACCCCAACAGGGTGGAGGCGATCCAAACCTTATCACTCCCAAGGTCCAGGAAAGATTAAATTTCTGAGGAGGTTTGTTTCAAATTTTTCTGAAATGGTGAAACCCATAACAACCATGCTCAGGAAGGGGAATGAAGTAAAATGGGCTGTCAAGTCCAGAAATTATTTTGAACAGATCAAGAAAGCATTGACTAAAGTGTTTGTGCTTATTAGTCCCGATTACTCTAAATATTTTCTAATTTTCTTTTTTTCTTCATTTGATATAGTGACAACTATTTTTCTACAGACGAATGCTGAGAGATTGGAGCATCCTATCCCTTTTTTTAGCAAGGAATTAAGGGATGCATAAATAAGATATGACATCATGGAAAAGCAAGGTTATGCCTTGGTGAAAGCTCTCAAAGATTTCAAAGTCTATGTCCTTCATTCAATGATTATTGCATATGTCCCTTCAGTTGTTGTGAAGGACATTCTCATTCAATTGGACATAGATGGGAAGAGGAGCAAATGGATTGCCAAAATACTTGAGTTTGATCTGGAAATAAATCCCACCAAGCTTGTTAAAGGGAAAGGTTTAGCCAAGAGTTTGGCTGAATCTAATTATAAATCCTTGGGGGTTAAATTCATCAATGCTTTCTTAGAAAATCTTTCTTAGAAAGCAGCAGGCAGAGTTTTCTAACAAAATCTCTCAGGATAGCTTACCACTAGCATCATGCACATGGTATGGAGACATATTATATTTTCTGCAAAAATTGAGGCCCCCTAATGGTATAGGAAAAATCAAGGCAAGAGATTTAAAGATCAAATCAGTTAGGTATTTACTTATTGACCAGGTCTTGTATTGGAAAGACCCTCTAGGAGTGCTTCTGAGATGTCTGGACCCACAGGAGGCCCAAAGAATTATGTTTGATTTTCATAGCAGCCTATGTGGGGGACACCATTTCTGGAATACCAAAACCTACAAAATTCTCAGGGTTGGGTACTACTGGCTTACTTTATTCACTAATGTCTGCAAAAAGATTAGAGCCTGCATCAAATGTCAAAAATTATGAGGGAAGCAGCAACTCAAATCCTTTCCACTAAAGCCTGTAGTAGCTTCAGATCCCTTT
>ML855849.1:13815-41827 GCA_009831015.1 Picea engelmannii | reverse complement strand
GCTTCAAGGGACCTGGTTATGAGGATATTAGGGGGAATATGTTAAAAAATGAAGTTGAAAGAGTAAAGGAATACCTCACAGAGTTCAAGGAGTCATGGTCTAAAACAGGGTGCACAATCATGTCTGATGGATGGATTGATCAGTGATCCTGCACCATTCTTAACTTCCTTATTGTTTGCCCTAAAGGAACTGTGTTCCTTAAATCAGTGGATGCGTCTGATCAAGTGAAATATGCAAATTTACTATTTCGTCTTTTGGATGAAGTAGTTGAGGAGGTGGGGGTGCAGAATGTTGTACAGGTTATCACAGATAATGCCACAAATTATGTTGCAGTTGGAAGGATGTTAGAGGAGAAGCATCGTACCATTTGGTGGACTCCATGTGCAGCCTATTGTTTGGACCTCATGCTTGAGGATATTGGAAAAATTGAATGGGTGAAAAAAACAGTGGAACAAGGTAAACGCATAACAAGGTACATCTACAACCACTCACGGGTTTTGAACCTTATGAGAAAAAACATTGATGGAAGAGAGCTTGTCAGATCATTTATCACACGTTTTGCAATGAATTTTCTTACGTTGCAATCCATGATTGACCAAAAAGACAACCTGAGGAAGATGTTCTCTTGTGATGAGTGGAATGCATCTCAATGGAGCAAGAAGGCTGAAGGCAAATAAATTGTTGAAAAGTGTATGAGAAATCATTTTGGAAAAGGGCAGAGGAGATAGTGCTATTTAGTGCACCTCTTGTAAAAGTCTTGAGAATGGTGGATGGTGATAAACCAACCATGGGTTTTGTTTACGAGGCCATGGATCGGGCCAAGGAGGCAATAAAGGAAGCATATCAGGGTAAAAGGCAAAAGTATCTTCCTTTGTGGAGAATCATTGATGAAAGATGGAATAAACAACTCCATCGGCCTTTACATGCTGCAGGATATTACTTGAATCCTAGGTAATTAGTAAGTAATTTCAAAGTTTTTAAGAGATATTATTAAATTTTGTTTCGCAAATGTTTAAACTTTAGCTAATGTTTCGAAGTTCAAACTCATTGACTCTTAAGTTTTAACTCTTTGAAAGGTACCATTACACAAAAGATTTTGAAGCAGATGGGGAGGTAAAAGAAGGATTATACAAATGCATTGAGCGCATGGTCCCTAATTCCAATAAACAAGATGAGATACACAACAAACTCTTGCATTTCAATGAGAGTATTGGTACCTTTGGCATGGCTATGGCTGTTCGAAGTAGAGCAAGAGATCCACCAGGTATGTAATTGTAAAGTTTCTCAAAGTTTCAATTATATTATTCATGGCAAAAATTAAAACAAACTTTCAAAATCCTTTGCTAAATCTCTTTTGTCTTTACATGCAGCTTATTGGTGGCAGCAATTTGGTAGCCAGCGCCATGAATTGAAGAAATTTGCAGTTTGTATATTGAGCCAGACATTCAGTGCTTCTGGGTGTGAACGCAACTGGAGTGTTTTTGAGCGTATACACACCAAGAAGAGAAACAATTTAGAGAAAAAATAGTTGAATGATATAGTCTTTGTTCAGTATAACCTTAGGTTGAGGCGCAACCAATTGATGAACAAGACCCCTGAATCCAACAACATATTCTTGGATGATATTGATCCCTCATCAGATTGGGTTGTGGAGACTCAACTAGTAGCTTTTGACCATGAAGACCTTTCTTGGATGGATTTGGATCCTGAGCCACATCAGGAGAATGTGGCCACCGATGCTGCACCTGTATCTTTGCCTTATGGTCCGGGGGAATCAAGCCAGACTCAGAATCCCCCTGTTAAGTCTACTCATGTTGAGAATGTAGATGATGACTCCGAGTCAGACTCTGAGTCTTCCTTTTAGTATGCAGATTCAGATTATTAGATTGTGTAGTCTCTGACTCTCTAGAGTTATTTTTGGCCATTTAGAGCCTTTTTGATGATGTATTTTGATTCGACTATTCATATGGACTCATGGAGTGCACTTACTCTTAGTGCTATTTTGGTTTTATACACTATTACTTGTTATATATATATGAGAAACTTTGCAAATTTGTGTATAATGGTTTGGAATCTGGATTCTGGAATTGGATTCACATGGATGCACATGAATATATATAAGAAACTTTTCAAATTTGTGTATAATGGTTTGGATTCACATGGATGCACATGAATATGTATTTGTTTTTCAAAAATTTGAATATTTTATGTATTTTTAGTGACCGGTTTTTTGATCCGTTTTTTTTTTTGGTTCCGGTTCGGTTCCGGTTTTTGGGGTCGGTCGGTTCGATGACCGGTTCGGTTTCGGTTTTTGGGGTCGATCGGTTCGATGACCGGTTCGGTTCTGGTAACATTGCTTTAAAATACAGAGTGAATGAACTAGCTAGAATGGTGGCAGCTAATCTCTGAGAAGAGATGTGAAAACTATTCTAATTCGCAAGAAGATGATTACAATGAGGCTCTAAAGGCCTTTTTAACCTAAAGAAAATCCAAAACCCTAACCCCGAAAGATGAAAAGCCAACAGTTTTGTGGACCCTGTTTTGGGTAGTTTGTTGTATCAACTTCTCGGAGGCATAACTTTGGCATACGATAAAGTTATTGTCAAGGAAATTCATTTTAGGGGCTTAATCAAAGCCTTCAACTATTGCGGATTGATCATGTCGGCGATTGTAAAAGACGAAATCCCCTTTTGCGGATTGGTTAAAGTATAATTGTAATAGGTAGAATAAGAAGTCGGCCCCAGAATATATTAAAGGTGGTTATAACCACCCAGAAGAAGAAGTCGACCCTGCCAGTGAAGAGACACTTCCACACGTGCCAAAATTGTATAAATAAGGAGGCTAGCGCCTCACTTAGACACACACACTCTTGTTCATTTGAGAGACAAGTTTCAGAGCTGCAGTTGGAGAAGAGAGAGAGAGAGAGAGAGAGAGAGAGAGAGACGCATCCTTGGGAGAGGACTTTCTATATTTGTTCGAGTTATCTCTTGGCATTGTATTGACTATCTATAATAAGAAAGTTTTGTTGGGTTTTCTCCCCCATTAGGGTTTCCCAGGATAAATGATGTGTCTCTTGTGATTGTGTATTTTTCAGTGATCCTATCTTATGCTATTGTTATCTAGTGAAATGCAAAGAACTCTGATAATAGCTTAAACATTAACATGGTATCAGAGCTAAGCTGAAGAGAGCATCTTTCACAAGAGAAAGTGAATAACGTCATTGTTGTCGTACATGCAAATTAGGGCTTTTTGTTGGTGAGGTATTTCAGCCCCAAAACCATATAGAAAAGTGCGCCCTCCCTCAAGGATCATTTTGGCATTCTCAGTGCAACTTTTCAGTGCCTAGATCTCCCGAAATGTGAAACCCTAGTTTCACAAAGTACCAGAAGCACCAGAACACCAGAGTACCAGAAGTACCAGAGTACCAGAGGTACCAGAAAACTAGAAGCACCAGTCCAGAAATTCGCAGATCAAGTTTGGAGGGGTAAAAGTTGGTTTTTCTCAGATCCAGACACACCAGACTACTCGCCTTAGCCAAGCGCACCTCCTGGTAAGTTCAGAATTTGATTTTGAGCATTTTCATTTTTGGACATTTTCCTAGCTCCAGGTAAAAGATGTCTGCAAGCACTAAGCTTGTTGACAAGCTGGAAGGTGTGGAAAACTTATGTCCCTAGAAGTATAGGATTGGTCTCATTCTTGAAAAGAATGACCTAGCAAGACTCGTCAAAGAAGAAGTGTCGAAACCCGACGACGTTGCAGAAAAAGCAAAGCATCAAAAGGACACGATAAGGGCCAAAAGAATCATTGCAGATTCAATCAAAGATCACTTGATCCCTTATGTGTCATCAAGTAAGACTCTGAAAGAAATGATTGATGCCCTAAGAAGACTATATGAAGGAAAGAACATAAACCAAAAGATGAATCTAAGAACTCAACTCAAGAATACAAGGATGCAGAAAGGAGAATCAATCCAAGAATATTTCTCCAGAATATCCCAATTCAAAGAACAACTAGAAGCAATCAGAGATACTATAGACGAAGAAGAACTTATAATGACGACCCTAAATGGTCTCACAAGACCTTGGGATGCATTCATCCAAACGATTTGTGCCAAAACAAAGAAACTAAAATTTGACGGTCTATGGGAAGAATGCATTCAAGAAGAAACAAGAGTAGCTAACCGAGAAGCGTTACTAGCAAGAGATGATGATCAAGCCCTAGCTACTCACACCAAAGGAGGAAGGAAGAAGTCTTACTTCCAGAAAGAGACTTATAAAGAGTCTCAACCCCCAAACAAATTCAGTCATAAAGAATCTCATCCAAGGATATTCTAGAAGAAAGGACAACGTAAGGAAGGAGATTACTCATCTGTACAATGCTACCATTGTGACAATATGGGACACATTGCGGAATTTTGTCCATCTAGATGAGAAGAATATAAGAGGAAAAATAAGAGGCACCATGTCCATGCAGTCGAAGACGAAGAGCCACCCACAAAGATGATAAGAGAACAGATTAAAGACTATGTCTTAATCTCGGCCTTCTCAGGATTGGTAACACCTGGAGAGGACACTTGGCTCATTGATAGTGGTGCCTCCAAGCACATGATAGGTCAAAGATATATTCTCTCTTGTATTTCAGAAAAAAAGTTTTCTCAGAAAGTGACACTTGGAGATGACTACCAATATCCCATCAAGGGAGTGGGAGAATCAAACTACAAACTTAATTCAGGGAATTCAATGAAGATGAAGGACGTACTCTACCAGGTTTGACAAAGAACCAATTCTCCATTTCAGCTTTAGAAAAAAAAGGCTTTAGAGTTGCCTTTATAGATGGAGAAGGTCCTATGTGGGCTAAAGGAGAAACCATAAATGAAGCAATCATCATTGGAAAAGAAGAAAATGGCATGTATAAGCTAAATGGTCACTCAGAAGTTGCCATGACCCACGCCATTGAAAATCCATGTGAACTATGGCATAGAAGATTAGCTCACATCAACTACAAGGCACTACCATACATATGCAAAGTTGTCACAGGCCTACCAGAACTCAAAGTTGACCATGAAGGCATGTGCAATGGATGTGCACAAGGGAAGAACATCAAGAACCCTTTTCCAAAGAGAGACAACAAAGCAGAAGGAGTCCTAGTGGGTATGTATACTATGTATCATTATTGATGATTATTCTCGTAAGACCTGGGTGTATTTTTTGAAATCTAAAGATGAAGTGTTCAGCAAATTCAAGGAATTCAAAGCCTTGATAGAGAATCTTTTTGAAAGAAAGATCAAGACACTCAGGTCAGATAATGGAGGAGAATACATCTCAAAAGAGTTTGTGAACTTCTGCAAAGATGTTGGGATCAAGAGGGAACTCACTACTCCCTATAATCCTCAACAAAACGATGTAGCTGAAAGTAAGACAATAACGATAATGGCAGTTGTGAAGACCATGATCCATGATCAAGATCTTCCTATGTGCTTATGGGCAAAAGAAACAATGACAACTGTATATGTGCAAAACCGATTATTCCATAATGCACTTGGGTTCAAGACCCTGGAAGAGATGTTCACCGGAAAGAAACCAAAGGTAAGCCATCTCAAAATATTTGGCTGCCCAGTATTTATACATATTCTGAAAGAGAAGAGAAACAAGCTGGAACCCTCAGGAAAGAAGGGAATATTTGTGGGATACTGTGAGGTCTCCAAGGCCTTCAAGATTTATATACCAGGTCACCATCACATTGAGATCAGCAGGGATGTGACCTTCGATGAAGATGCAACACTCAAGAAATTGAGAAGATGTCAGCTTGAAGAAGTATATGAAGAGGAAATCGTAATCCCCAGAATTGCAAAATTAGTGAGGGAGATTCCCAGAGCTGCAGAACCAGTGAAGGAAGTCGTAAATTCCCCTGATGAGGAAATTCTAGAAGATCATGACATAGTAGAATTTCAAGAACCTCCTCGGATGATGATCTCCCATAAAAGAAGCATGCTTGGGCAAGAGAGCTTATTCAAGATGGAGAGAAGTATGGTGTTCCTAAAGGAACAACAAGACATGTAAAGTGACCTAAGCCATTCTCCAGTTATATGGCTTTGATGTGTGATCTCCTAGAGAAAGAGCCTACTTGCTTTGAAGAAGCCATTCAAAAGAAGGAATGGGAAGATGCCATGATATAAGAGTACCAATCCATAATAAAGAACGATGTATGGGAAATATTTCTCAGACCGAAGAGTAAGTATGTGGTATCCTCCAAATGGCTTTTCAAAATAAAACATGTTGCTGATGGAAGTATTGAGAAGTATAAATCAAGATTTGTCCCTCGTGGCTTTTCTCAAAAGGAAGGCATTGACTATGAAGAAACATTTTCTCCTGTAGCCAGATACACTTCGATCAGAACCATCATAGCCCTTGCAGCTAAGATGAGTTGGAAGTTACACCAGATGGACATAAAGACAACTTTCCTAAATGGTGTCATCGAAGAAGAAGTGTATATAGAACAACCTCAAGGATTTGAAGTTGAAGTCAGGATGTCTCATGTCTGCAAATTGAAGAAGGCTCTCTACGGATTGAAGCAAGCTCCTAGAGCTTGGTATGGCCGAATAGACAGTTTTCTGACAAGCTTGGGCTTTACCAAGATTAAAGCAGATTCTAACCTCTATTTCAAAGTTATGAACGATGAGCCAGTGATATTATTGTTGTATGTGGATGACTTATTCTTAACTAGAGAAGAAAAACTCATCACCAAATGTAAGAAGAGGCTCGCCTCAGAATTTGAGATGAAAGACCTTGGCCTAATGCATTATTTCTTAGGTCTTGAGGTATGGCAGAGTCCAGAGAGGATCTTCCTTAACCAAGGGAAGTATGCAGTAGAAATCCTGAAGAGATTTGACATGTTAGAGTGCAAGTCCATGAATACACCCATGGAAATGAAATTGAAGTTGTTGGTCGACACTTCGTAAGAATTTATTGATGCCACGCTGTATAGACAGATTATTGGATCGTTGATGTACCTGACAAACACCAAACTAGATATTTGTTTTGTCATGAACACCTTGAGTCAGTTTCTGGTAGAACCCAGACATGTTCACCTAGTGGTTGCAAAACATGTGATGAGGTACCTTAAGGGTACATTAGATTGTGGTCTCAGTTATGATGGAGATCATGATTTCACATTGAGTGGGTACACTGATTCAGATTGGGCTGGAAGTGTTTTTGACAGGAAGAGCATTTCAGGATGTTGTTTCAGTTTGGGATCTTCCATGATCTCATGGCGGAGTAGGAACCAATCCAACATTTCTCTTAGTACAGTGGAAGCATAATACATTGCTACGTGTTCTGCTAGTTGCGAAGCTATATGGCTTCGTAAGTTGTTGACCGATCTATTTGACCTAGAGATGGAAGCAACCACGATCCTATGTGACAACTAGAGCTGCATAAAGATGACAGAGAATACTGTATTCCATGACAAGTCGAAGCACATAGAGATCCGATATCATTACATCCGTGACATGGTGTAGAGAGGAGCCATAAAGCTCCAATACATTAGCACATATGAACATGTTGTTGATGTGTTGACCAAGCCTCTATCTCGTGTAAAGTTTGAGCACTTTTGAGATAAGCTTGGTATAGTCCGAAAGGACCTTCCTCGAAAGGGGGAGTAGTATTGTGATGAGATATACCTAGTACTATGCTTCCAACTTAACTGTTGTGACGTAAAGCAAGTCTAGTTGTTGTGATGAGATGTGACTAGTACTGTGCTTCCAGCTTGATAGTTGTGACGTAAAGACAGTCTAGTATCTTGCTTCCAACTTGATTGATGTGACTTAAAGCAAGACGATGAGATGAGGCTAATACTGTGCTTCTAGCTTGATAACTGTGACGTAGAGCCAGTCCAGTATATTGCTTCCATCTTGATTGTTGTGATGTAAAGCAAGACGATGAGATGAGGCTAGTACTGTGCTTCCATCTTGATAGCTGTGACGTAAAGCCAGTCTAGTATCTTGCTTCTAGCTTGATTGTTGTGACGTAAAGCAAGACGACGAGATGAGGCTAGTACTGTGCTTCCAACTTGATAGTTGTGACATAAAGCCAGTCTAGTATCTTGCTTCCAGCGTGATTGTTGTGACGTAAAGCAAGACGATGAGATGAGGCTAGTGCTGTGCTTCCAGCTTGATAGCTGTGACGTAAAGCCAGTCTAGTATCTTGCTTCCAGCTTGATTGTTATGACATAAAGCAAGACGAGTATCTTGTTTCCATCTTGATTGTTGTGACGTAAAGCAAGACGAGTATCTTGATTCCAACTTGAGAGTTGTGACGTAAAGCCAGTCCAGTATTATGATGATGCGCTAGCCTCGTGCTGTGATGATGATGTATTAGTTTTATACTAATCCATATTGATGCAAATGATGATTGCATTCCTTTGAGAATGACGATGTTGCCGATGAGAAAACTTCCGAAGCTAAAGGGTCACTCAGAATCTGCCATGACCCACGCCATTGAGAATCCATGTGAACTATAGCATAAACGATTAGCTCACATCAATTACAAGGCGCTACCATACATATGCAAAGCTGTCACAGGCCTACCAAAACTCAAAGTTGACCATGAAGGCATGAGCAATGGATGTGCACAAGGGAAGAACATCAAGAACCCTTTTCCAAAGAGAGACAACAAAGCAGAAGGAGTCCTAGAACTCATTCATTCAAATGTGTGTGGCCCAATTCCATCGTCCTCCATTAGTGGGTATGTATACTATGTATCATTTATTGATGATTATTCTCGTAAGACCTGGGTGTATTTTTTGAAATCTAAAGATGAAGTGTTCAACAAATTCAAGGAATTCAAAGCCTTGATAGAGAATCTTTTTGAAAGAAAGATCAAGACACTCAGGTTAGGTAATGGAGGAGAATACACCTCAAAAGAGTTTGTGAACTTCTGCAAAGATGTTGGGATCAAGAGGGAACTCACTACTCCCTATAATCCTCAACAAAACGGTGTAGCTGAAAGAAAGAACAGAACGATAATGGAAGTTGTGAAGACCATGATCCATGATCAAGATCTTCCTATGTGCTTATGGGCAGAAGCAACAATGACAATCGTATGTGTGCAAAACCGATTGTCCCATAATGCACTTGGGTTCAAGACACTGGAAGAGATGTTCACTGGAAATAAACCATAGGTAAGCCATCTCAAACTATTTGGTTGCCCACTATTTATACATATTCTGAAAGAGAAGAGAAACAAGGTGGAACCCTCAGGAAAGAAGGGAATATTTGTGGGATACTGTGAGGTCTCCAAGGCCTTCAAGATTTATATACCATGCCACCATCACATTGAGATCGGCAGGGATGTGACCTTCGATGAAGATGCAACGCTCAAGAAATTGAGAAGATGCCAGCTTGAAGAAGTATATGAAGAGGAACTCGTAATCCCCAGAATTGCAGAATCAGTGAGGGAGGTTCCCAGGGCTGCAGAACCAGTGAGGGAAGTCGTAACTTCCCCTGATGAGGAAATTCTAGAAGATCATGACATAGTATAATTTCAAGAACCTCCTCGGATGATGATCTCCCATAAAAGAAAGCATGCTTGCGCAAGAGAGCTTATTGAAGATGGAGAGAAGTATGGTGTTCCCGAAGGAACAATGAGATAGGTAAAGAGACTTAAGCCATTCTCCAGTTATATGGCTTTTATGTGTGATCTCCTAGAGAAAAAGCCTACTTGCTTTGAAGAAGCCATTCAGAAGAAGGAATGGGAAGATGCCATGAAAGAAGAGTACCAATCATAATAAAGAATGATGTATGGGAAATAGTTCCCAGACCGAAGAGTAAGGATGTGGTATCCTCCAAATGGCTTTTCAAAATAAAACATGTTGTTGATGGAAGTATTGAGAAGTATAAAGCAAGATTTGTCGCTCGTGGATTTTCTCAAAAGGAAGGCATTGACTATGAAGAGACATTCGCTCATGTAGCTAGATACACTTCGATCAGAACCATCATAGTCCTTGCAGCTAAGATGAGGTGGAAGTTACACCAGATGGACGTAAAGACAACTTTCCTAGATGGTGTCATCAAAGAAGAAGTGTCTATAGAGCAACCTCAAGGATTTGAAGTTGAAGACAGGAAGTCTCATGTCTGCAAATTGAAGAAGGCTCTCTACGGATTGAAGCAAGCTCCTTGAGCTTGGTATGGCCAGATAGACAGTTTTCTGACGAGCTTGGGCTTTACCAAGATTAACGTAGATTCTAACCTCTATTTCAAAGTTATGAACGATGAGCCAGTGATATTATTGTTGTATGTGGATGACTTATTCTTAACTTGAGAAGAAAAGATCATCACCGAATGTAAGAAGAGGCTCGCCTCAGAATTTGAGATGAAAGACCTTGGCCCAATGCATTATTTCTTAGGTATTGAGGTATGACAGAGTCCAGATAGGATCTTCCTTAACCAAGGGAAGTATGCAGTTGAAATCCTGAAGAGATTCGACATGTTAGAGTGCAAGTCCATGAGTATAGCCATGGAAACAAAATTGAAGTTGTTGGTCGCCACTTCGTAAGAATTGATTGATGCCACATTGTATAAACAAATTATTGGATCGTTGATGTACCTGGCGAACACCAGACTAGATATTTGTTTTGCCGTGAACACCTTGAGTCAGTTTCTGGTAGAACCCAGACATGTTCACCTAGTGGTTGCAAAACATGTGATGAGGTACCTTAAGGGTACATTAGATTGTGGTCTCAGTTATGATGAAGATCATGGTTTCATGGGTACACTGATTCAGATTGGGATGGAAGTGTTTTTGAGAGGAAGAGCACTTTAGGATGTTGTTTTAATTTGGGATCTGCCATGATCTCATGGTGGAGTAGGAACCAATCCAACATTTCTCTTAGTACAGTGGAAGCAGAATACATTGCTGCGTGTTCTGCTAGCTGCGAAGCTATATGGCTTCGTAAGTTGTTGATTAGTCTATTTGACCTAGAGATGGAAGCAACCACGATCCTATGTGACAACCAGAGCTACATAAAGGTGACAGAGAATCATGTATTCCATGACAGGTCGAAGCACATAGAGATCCGATATCATTACATCCATGACATTGTGTAGAGAGGAGCCATAAAGCTCCAGTACGTTAGCACGGATGAACAGGTTGTTGATGTGTTGACCAAGCCTCTATCTCATGTAAAGTTTGAGCACTTTCGAGATAAGCTTGGTATAGTCCGAAAGGACCTTCCTCGAAAGGGGGAGTAGTATTGTGATGAGATATACCTAGTACTATGCTTCCATCTTAACTGTTGTGACGTAAAGCAAGTCTAGTTGTTGTGATGAGATGTGACTAGTACTGTGCTTCCAGCTTGATAGTTGTGACGTAAATATAGTTTAGTATCTTGCTTCCAACTTGATTGCTATGACTTAAAGCAAGATGATGAGATGAGGCTAGTACTGTGCTTCTAGCTTGATAACTGTGACGTAAAGTCATTCTAGTATATTGCTTCCATCTTGATTGCTGTGATGTAAAGCAAGACGATGAGATGAGGCTATTACTGTGCTTCCAGCTTGATAGCTGTGACGTAAAGCCAGTCTAGTATCTTGATTCTAGCTTGATTGTTGTGACGTAAAACAAGACGGTGAGATGAGGCTAGTACTGTGCTTCCAGCTTGATAGTTGTGACGTAAAGCCAGTCTAGTATCTTTCTTCCAGCTTGATTATTGTGACGTAAAGCGAGACGATGAGATGAGGCTAGTACTATGCTTCCATCTAGATAGTTGTGACGTAAAGTCAGTCTAGTTTCTTACTTCCAGCTTGATTGTTGTGACGTAAAGCAAGACGAGTATCTTGTTTCCAGCTTGATTGTTGTGACATAAAGCAAGACGAGTATCTTGTTTCCATCTTGATTGTTGTGACGTAAATCAAGACAAGTACTCTGCTTCCAGCTTGAGAGTTGTGACGTAAAGTCAGTCCAGTATTATGATGATCAGCCAGCCTCGTGCTGTGATGATGATGTATTAGTTTTATACTAATCCATATTGATGCAAATGATGATTGCATTCCTTTGAGAATGACGATGTTGTCGATGAGAAAACTTCCGATGATTTATAGATACGCCAGTCAGTGTTCCAAGATGATATTGATGATGTTGTCCTCCTGATGTTGTTGATGATGCAATCCTCTCTCTCGCCTGATGTTATTGAAGAATACCCTTCTTGTTAATGGGGAGTGTTGAAATAATGTAACTGCAAAGTGTATTCTAATTATTATTGTGGAATTATTCATTAGATCAATCCCCTATTGCGGATTGATCATGTCGACTATTGTAAAAGACCAAATCCCCTTTTGCGGATTGGTTAAAGCATAATTGTAATAAGCAGAATAAGAAGTCGGCCCCAAAATATATTAAAGGTGGTTATAACCACCCAGAAGAAGAAGTCGGCCCTGCCAGTGAAGAGACACTTCCACACGTGCCAAAATTGTATAAATAAGGAGGCTAGCGCCTCAGTTGGACACAAACTCACTTGTTCATTTGAGAGACAAGTTTCGGAGCTGCACTTGGAGAAGAGAGAGAGAGAGAGAGAGAGAGAGAGAGAGAGAGAGAGAGAGAGAGAGGCACACCCTTGGGAGAGGACTTTCTGTATTTGTTTGAGTTATCTCTTGCCATTGTATTGGCTATCTATAATAAGGAAGTTTTGCTGGGTTTTCTCCCCCATGAGGGTTTCCAAGATAAATGATGTGTCTCTTGTGATTGTGTATTTCTCAATGATCCTATCTTATGCTATTGTTATCTAGTGAAATGCAAAGAACTCTAATAATAACTTAAATATTAACATGATCATAGACCTAACTCTAAAATTTTCATGTGCAAAAGCCATGTTGAAGAGAATTATGATAACCAAAAGCACTTGATTTTTGAAAAAAATAAAGCTCATCATTTTTTGAAGGATTTAAATAATGAATTAAATCTCCAACCAAATAAGAACATATTGAATACCTCTATCACAATTTTACAACTCTCTCTACTTTCGTCAACAAGTTCTCAATCAAGGTTTTGTATAAAAAAAGAGAATAGGATGACCAACCCTTGGTATGATAAAGAGTGTGAGATTGTTAGAAAATCCATTAGGGATGTTTCTAAGGAGTCCTTAAAATATGACAAAATAAACAGTCTATACAAATTCTTCATTAAAGGGAAAAGATGTATTATTAAAATAGAAAGCAAGAGGAATTTTTGCACCTATATACGCTAGATCCGAAATTTTTTTTGACTTGTAAAACTAAAGAAAACAATATGATTCCCTTGAGGGATTGAAATTCCTACCTTAAAAATATTTATGAATCCCATAATGTTGTGGAAAACATTCAAACCTTTTATATAGATGAATAATTCTTTTCAATAGAAGTCACAAAGTTTTGGGTTAAGAAACTCACGAAAGGGAAACCAAAGTACATCGAAGGCTACCAATTTGAAATCCTAAAAATTGGAGGGCATATCCTCACCCCTCACATCCACAAGCTCTTTCAATTTAGTAGTCAAGCAGGGCTTCCCTAAACCCTGGACTCAAAGCCTCATTGTTCTTATTTTTAAATGTAAGGATAGAACTGATCCCTTTAATTATAGGACCATTATGGTTAGCCTTCTTTTAGCCAAGTTACATGCAATTATTTTGGAAAAGAGGATTAGTTTGTGGCAAAAAATCCATAGAAAAGGAGCTAAAGGCTAGGATGGATTTAGGAGCTATCATCCAACTGTGGACCACCTTCTTATGCTTAGGATCATTATGGAGGAGTTTGACAATATTAAAACCAATATCCTATTGTATTTCACTGATTTTAGTAAATATTTTGACACACTTCCCAAGGCTAACCTCTTAAATATGTTATAAGAGCTACTTCTTCTTTACATCAATGATATTGTTCTTATGGCGAGAAGCCCCTATGACCTTAATAAGTAACTAAAAATCCTCAAGGATTTCTTCTCTAGTATCACTATGACTATTAACGTTGACAAAACAAAGGTTATGCAAATTAAATCCAAAAATATCACTTATGTTAATTTTGCGTATGAAAACAACAACTTGGCGGAAGTGACATCATACAAATATCTTAGGCTTGATCTTCATCACAAGCTTAATTAGAAATATAGCATTGAAAAAAGGATAAATTGAGCATGGAAAGATCATTATGTACTTGGAAACAATTGTAAATCAGTGGAACTTTGGCTATAGGATAAGAATAAAATCATATTTGAGAGTCTTGTCACTCTTGTTATCTTATATGGTTGTGAAGTTTGGGATTGTAGTATCGCTAGACTATCGTGGAGAAAGATATAATCATGGAAACCCTAGCCGCAGGAGGTTTGGTCTTTCTCTCCTTAGCGCGGATCCGCAGTTTCCCTGTAAGTAATATGTGCACAATAGTTTTTTCCTTGTTTTGTTAGCAGTTGGGTGCACTGGAGGAAAGGAACATGGATGAGGTGATCGACTATGAGTATGATCATGCAGCTGGAAAACTCATCTGGAATCTGCCAGATGTCAGGCTCTCTGACATCGACTCATCATGTTTGTCGCTTCCTGTCGGAGGGTTGTGGGACGCCTCCTTGCCGGACCCAGCTCGAAGTTCTCCCCTGGTTTTACAAATGTTCGAAGCTAGTGGATTTACAAGTGCTTCGGAAGTCGAACCTATGCTTTAGGGGAACTTCTCCCTTTCTTCTCTAGAGGTCCCCTTAGACTCTTGGAGTTCAGCTTCTTCTCCTTTCATCCAGTATCCTTTCCAGGCTGCCATTCATGGGTTTGAAGAGAACATGTCGCTCCAGGCTCTCGGACACTTTCCTTTGTCGGGTCACCTGGAAACTCTTGAGGTGTTTTCTTCTCTGCCCAGTCTGGGAAACGCTTTACCTGACCATCGTCCACTTTTTTCCTCTTTTCCCTTATGAAGACAAGTTTTCCATATTCTTTGAACCTGAAAGATTTTTTGGCCCTCCCACCCTTCCCTTGTGCCACTGATCAGGATCCCCCCTCTTGTTCCCCTCCACCTCCCTAACCCAAAAGGTTTAAACTCAACAGTTTTTAGTCGAAGGCATTTTTTGGAGATCTACTTCCTCATCCACAGTGTAGATCTAGTTCCTCATCCACGCTCCTTGGACCTGGGAGATGACGTCATGTTACCTGAGGTCCCGGACCTAGGTGAGAAGGAAGTGGTGGGGTGTGCAAATGGGAGGCACCTAAGCCATGAACTTCTTTTAGACTGGATGTCCTCTTTGTGGAAGGACTCGGGGTTCAAATTATCGTCTGTAAACTCTCTAGCAAAAGTATGGTTTATGTTAAAATTCCATTCGGCCTCAAGCGTGAGCAGGATCCTCGACAAACCCTGGTGTGTGGATTTGACCCCCCTTCTACTGCAAAAATGGTCGCCTTTTTTTTATGCAAATAGTGAGAAATTCAACGAGTTACTAATTTGGGTTTGGCTCCCTGGTCTATCGCTGGAATGCTGGAGCTGGAAATGCTTTGAGAAGATCAAAAATACCCTTGGAACTTTCATGAAAGAAGATATTTCGTCTACCTCATCCGGGAAAATGTCGGTGGCTCGGATCTTAGTTTCTCTCAATATTAGGAAAGGTATCTCAGATACCTTAGAGCTCACTTGTGAGGGCTTAATTTTCAGCTAGTCACTTGATTATGAGGGCATTCCTTTCAAATGCCATAGATGTCACAAGCATGGGCGCAGAGCGGCATATTGTCTTCTTCCTTTGAAGCATCGAACCTCTCAAGGGAATACAGCTTGGAAAATGTCCTCCTTTTCTTTTTGTTCTGCTTGGGGAGTGGCGACGCCTCCATCTCAATCGAGGGCGATGTTCCAGGAATGAAGAGAGGTGTCGACAAAAAACGTCAGCGGTTTTGGTCCTCTAGGGGATAAAGGACTCCACTACTATTTTGTCAAAGGAAGAGGGAAAGCTTCAAGCGTAGGAAGCTTTCACTGCAAATTATGAATATCAGCTCAAAAAGGATGTAGAAGCTCATTTGGGTATGCTCCCCTCCCTCTTTTCTCTGTAAATTTTAATATTTTACAATCATTCACCCATAATTTTTTGGATTTAAATAAGTTAAAAAACTCCCTTTCCTTTCCTTATGCCATGGAAATTCCAACATTGTTTTCCCCAAGTCCTCTTTCTAGTCTTTCCTTTGGTCATCCTCCTTCTGCCCGTGAACATCCGCCCTTCTCCCAAAGTCAAGACTCCTCCTTGCTTTCCGATCAAGAATCCATTTACTATAATTTGAGGTTTCGTTCAATTCCCTCTACAAACCATCATATCCCTCCTCCATTGGGTCTGGAGTTAAACACTTCTCAGGTCTCTACACACAAAGGGAGAGAAAGAAAATGTTTCTTTTCAAAAGCTCAGTCATGAGCAGCTATTAACTTGGTAGTTGGCCATCAATTCTCTATCTCCGGGGCACTTAGAGTAATTCCAACCCCATAAGGGTCTCCCAAATGAAAGTGCTCTCACTAAATTGCAAGGGGCTGGCGAGCCCCTCAAAGCATCTCGCCCTTCAAAGGTTGTGGGAGCTCACGCATCTTGACGTAGTTTTGCTACAAGAAACCCTTGGGGAAGAGGTGGTGGTTGTCCAGATGTTGTAAAGGTTACAAAAAGGCTGGTCTTTCTTCGGATTAGATGCATCTGGTCGCTCGGGAGGACTGTCTATGGGATGGAACACAAAAACTATCAAGCTTGAAAGCTCTTGGGGTTTCTCCGGGGGTCAAGGAATGAATGTCTTCGTTAGAGAATTGGGAGATCCTTTACAGTTATAAATATTTATGGAGCCACTCATGAACGTCCACAGTTTTGGAGTGCCCTCCTGGAAAAATCGTTTATGAAAGTCGCCTCTCTCATCTTGGGAGGAGATCGAAATTTTTCAATAGGGGAGGTTGAATCTTGGGGACTAAGGTCCCAGGTGGATTCTCTCTCAGATTTCTTTGTACATAAGTTGGATGAAGCAGGGCTAATTGATATTGAACCTATTAAGCTTGGTCCTTCTTGGAGAAATAAGAGACCGGGAGATGATTACATCGCAAAGAGACTAGATCGTTTTCTGATTTCTAGCCAGCTGGTGGAAGAACCTTTTCTTTTCAAAAAATGGATTGGTACATGGGGGTAGTCGGATCATTTCCTAATTTTCCTAGAAATAGCAGGATCTTCTAGAAAACCGGCGAACCCCTTTAAGTTTAATTATGCTTGGCTAAAAGAGGAGAGCTTCCAAAAGTTGGTAAAAGAAGTTTGGTCGACCATTAGTCATTCAGAAAGGGAAGCAATTCAATTCACTAGAAATTAAAAAGAATTAAAGGTAGCAACAAAAGTATGGGAAAAAAGGAGAAAGCAGATGAAAGAACAAGACTTAATCAACACAGAAGTTTCTCTACAATCCCTATATGACTCTATCAAAGGAGGATATGCCAATCAAATACAAAAATAGAATCTTTTATCCTTGGAGAAAAACAGAAGAGAGTTGCTACAAGCTAGAGAAGAAGAATGGAGACAAAAAAGTCGGGCACTATGGTTGCACAGTGAAGATGAGAACACAAAAATTTTCTAAGCATATGCAAAAGGTAGGAAAATGACAAACACTATCTGGAGAATCAAAAACCAATTTGGGAAATTTTTATCTTCTTTTGAAGATATGACAAGGTTGGGTTCATCCCACTTCAAATCCTTGTACTCAACAGATATAAGAGTTTCCATTGATGTTGTCTTACAAATGGCACTATTGTTCCCGCGTTTTGTTGAATAGGAGGAAAATGAAGAACTTATGGCAGAGGTATCTGAAGTAGAACTAAAAGAAGTTCTACTTAGTTTTCAAAACGATAAAAACTCGGGTCCAGATGGGTGGTCTATGGACTTTTTTGTATGTTTTTTTGAATTCTTAAGCCCGGACCTCCTCGAAGTAATCGAAGAATCAAGGGTAAATGGGTTTATCCATCCCACTTTTAATGTTACATTTATAGCTTTAATCCCAAAGCAATATGCCCTCGATAGCTTGGATGATTACATACCCATCTCACTGTGCAATTGTATCTATAAAATTATTGCAAAGATCATAAGCAAACGAATAAAAGGCATGCTCTCTAATTCAATCTCTCAAGAACAATTTGGTTTTCTAGAAGGAACACATATTCATGAAGCGATTGGCGTTGCCCAAGAAGCCATGCATAACATAAAGACACAGAAGAAAAAAGGGGCAATGTTAAAGATAGATCTCTCTAAGGCATATGATCGTGTCAGCTGGCTTTTCTTAAGAATGCTTCTCACTCATCTGGGATTTGGTCTTCCTTTTATAAATTGGGTCATGAGTTGCATCTCCTCAGTCTCCTTTGCAGTCCTCATAAATGGATCAACCTCCCCTTTCTTCTAAGCCGAGAGAGGCCTTCGACAGGAATGCCCTTTATCCCCTCTACTCTTCCTATTGGTGGCTGAGGGACTAAGCAGGGCTCTTTTGGAAGCAAAAATTAACAAATCCTTTATTGGTATTCCTCTTACCCATCTTCTTTCACTCAGTAACTTGATGTTTGTTGATGATGTACTAATTTTCTATAGTGGTCTAAGGGGATATGTTGAAAGGTTGAGTTCCATTCTAGACCTTTTTAGTAGGGCAACTTGATGTTTGTTGATGATGTACTAATATTCTATAGTGGTCTAAGGGGATATGTTGAAAGGTTGAGTTCCATTCTAGACCTTTTCAGCGGGGCTAGTGGCATGCTAAAAAATAACACAAAATCCACACTATCTCCTCATCTAATGGAACGAGAAGATGTTTTATTTTACAAAGGTCTTTTTCCTTATCTAGAAAATACACTTGATGAAGCTTTAAAGTACCTTGGATTTCATCTAAAACCAAATTTCTACACCAAAGCAGACTAGAATTGGCTATTAGAAAAGCTTGAAAAAATACTAAAATCATGGAGCTTCAGGTGGGGCTGTCTAGAGCATGCAGGTTGATCCTGGTCAAATCAGTCCTTGAAGCGATTCCAGTCCACTGGTTATCAATGGCCTGGATCCCAAAAGGAACTCTGGATAAAATAAGGAAATTATGCTTCAAATTCCTATGGGGAGGATAGAAGGAGAGCTTTGTGATGCCATGGATTAGATGGGATTCTCTAGCACTTCCAAAGCTTTTGGGGGGTTGGGGCCTAAAAAATATACACAGTTTCTCCACTGCCCTTGCAACAAAGATACGGTGGAGACTTATTTCTTCAAACACTCTCTGGTCAAAGGTGGTTTTTTAAAAATATATCAGTCTAGATTCAGTGGTGGATTGGATAAGAAGACCGGAAAAAAAAGCAATCAAAATGGCTCCATCGTGTGGAAAGCTCTAGTAAAATATTTTGATGTGTTTAGTCAAGCACTGGCATGGAAGGTAGTAAAAGGAAACTCTCTCAGACTCAGTAGGGATCCCTGGATAGGCAGAAACAGACAACACTTACTCCCCCAGAACCTAATAGACAATCTGTTGATGATTACAGTTGCATGAGATATCCTCCAGGACACAGATTGAGTGAGTCAGCCTGAGAAAAATCCCATGAGTTAGGTGTATTGTTCCTCTCTAAGATGGAGATGGAAAGTTGTCTTCCCTGTGTGGGGTAAGGAAGCCCTTGAGATGGGTGTGTGGTTCCTATTTGAGACAGAGATGGAATGTTATGTGCTCCTGTGTGGGGAATCCGATGAGTTGGGTGTGTCGTTCTCTCTGAGACAGAGATGAAACGAGGTGTGCCCCTGAGAAGGGAAGATGCTCATGAGATAGATGTATCGTTTGAAATGAAATGATGTGCACCCCTGTGAGGGGTGAAGGAGCCCATGTGATGGGTTTATTGTTCTCCTTTGTGCAGAGAGTTGAGATGATGTGATACTCCAGATGATTCTCTTATGAGATACAGTGAGAAAGAGATCTATAGAGTTGGGCATGCCTCTGTATGAGCATATGTGAACGTGATCCTAGTGGCTGAGCACTAGTGAGTGTGATTCTCCTGCAAGACGCAGTGAGAAAGAGATCTGATGAGTTGGACATGCCTATAGCTGAGCATAGGTTAACTTGATCCTAGTGGCTGAGCACTAGTGAGTGTGATTCTCTTGTGAGATAGAGATGTGGACATCCATGTGGTTGAACACAGATGGATGTGCCCCTAGTGTTTGAGCACTTGTGGGTGTATGAGATCCCTTGCTATATTGTACAAGAGTCACACTTACCTGTAACCGCATTTGTGATGTAAAGGGTATAGGTCGACCCCACCATAAAGTGAAAGATAATTAATGTAAAAGATAATTAATATGGAAATTATTAATTATATTATAAGTTATTGAGGTCAGCCCTGTTGTGCCAATAGACACTATTGTTAACAGGTTCAGTCTAATATAAATAAAGGTAAATTCCCCATTGAGGAATCATATCACAAGTGTGAGTTTGGAAATTTCAACAAACACTTGTTCTTGGGAAAAGTACACACCTCTCTTGGGCGCTAGTCTTCTAGGGTTTGTGAGCACCCTTTTGTGTGATAGGTTTATGGTGTGGGAGGTCTTTTTCTTGAAGAATATAGCAAAGGATTGGTTGGGTTTTCTTCCCTTGTTGAGAAGGGTTTCCCAGGATAGTTCTTGTGTACTTGTGCATGGTGTGAATGGTGGTGGAAGGGATTTGGAAGGTCAAATGCCCCCTTAAGGCTAGATTATTCATGTGGTGCCTCTTAAGGAAAAGGGTCCCAACATGGGATAGGATGAAATCCAAGGGTTTGGAAGGGCCGAGATGGTGCCCCCTATGCAATGGGGATGAGGAATCTTCTCTACATCTTTTTTCTGGGATGCCCTTTTTCAATTCAAACTTGGCGGATTGTCTCAACTATTTTGGGTCAAAATTGCAACTAGCATTGATTTCCATTAAAGAAGCATGCAAGTATTAGGTTCAGAACCATAGGAACAAAAACATCAAGGCACTTCCCCTTCTCATACTATGGGGAATATGGCTTGCCATAAATGCGACCATATTCAAGGAAAAGGCCTCCCTACTCGATTTAATTGCAGCCAAAAGTCTAGCCATCCTAGCACATTTTCCACAAGTGAAAGATATTCCTCCCCCAAGGCAAATAAAGGAAGAACAAATAGACTTCTCAAGACCTTGGGATTTTTTTGATGGGGCTTCCCAAGACAACGATGGACATAGTGGGGGAGGGGGAGTCCATCTCTCTCCAACACATTTTTATAAATTAAAGTGGGGTCTAGTACAATGATCAAATAATTATGCATAATTGTTGGCTTTAAAGCTCTTGCTCACTTTTGTTGGGGAAAAGGGGATCTCAAGCCTACATATTTTTGGTGATTCAATGGTGGTCATCAACTGGATGAGGAAAACAAAAAGGTGTCATAACATGAATCTAGCTTCTATCCTTGAAAAAGTCTTTTTAATTTTAAATTTATTTACAAATATGTTATTCACCCATGTCTAGAGGGAAAGGAATGGTGCAACAAACTCCTTATCTAAAGAGGGAACTCAAATGGCTCACAAGCAATGGCACATCTTAGAACTCTCGAATGGGCAGAGCTAGGATTACCATAGACCCTTTACAGAACAAAGGGAACAACCTGTCTTCAATGTCTAAATTCATTTTGCCACTTTCTGTATGTAGATTTTGTTGATACCCAGGGGACAAGTTACAGATTATCAGTTTTTTCGAATGGGTCAATCTTGAGACGCTTATAGAATACAACATAGCTCTATACTCTATGGGGCAGTTTTATATATTTTTTGCTCCAAGTTACTAGTTCTAAATTTTTGTTTTTTTCTCCTCAAAAAGACTAGTATTATGCTTTACTTTTTGGGGATCTACACTAAACAGAACTTTAATTACTATTAATGGCAGCTAAAGATATTTGGGACTAAATGCATGTCTACACATGCATTCTTCAGAATGTAAATTTTATCTTCTTAATAAAATTTGTGTTTTTTCCTTTGGAAAACAAATAACTTATAATCTCAAAATTAAAGGAAATACACCCTATCATATCCTCCTCATAGAAGTGAGTCTTTCCTCCATAACTAAGACTAGATACTTTGTGTACAAAAACAAGATAAACAACATGGAAGATAAGAGGATTCTTAATATTTCTTCAAACACTAGTCAAAACCACCTGCAACTCAGGTGGGGATAGCCTAAGGATGCCAAGTCTTCACTAAATCATTGGGAAATAAAGGAAGAGGTCACATTGCAGAATAATGATAATATTAAAAATGTTATTACATCTAAATTTAAGGAGAAATTGTTGTGCAATATAGAATTAGAGGATAAAAGAAAATTAATATACTATAAGAAGGTGATCAAGAAGATCAAAAGTATATCTATGTTTTTGTTGGGTATGTGTTTGGGTGCGTAGGGGTTTGAGGGGGAGCTGCTAGGCCCTCCCTTGGAAGGTGCAGGGGAGCGAAAGCCCCCTGCGTGGGGGTTTTGGGGAAACACCCTCGAGAATTTTTTTTTGCCTCGGGAAATGTGTTGCATTTTTGCCTCGTTTTTCATGTCCATTGTTGGGCAGTTTTTCGACACATGTTTTTTTGTCGATGGTTTTCTATTTCCAGTTAAAGAATTAGGGTTGTTGACTAATCCAGGTCATTGTGTTAGGGTTTTGGATGCCGTTGGCTCCTATATGTATATTATATTGTAAACAATGTATCACTATGAATAAATATAGAATATGTTGGTTTTCCCGGTTTGGGTTTCCAGGGGAAAAATCTATGTGTAATGTTTGTATTTTCCATTGTATCTTTTCTTTTCTTTTACTGAAATTTTGTTTGCAATAAATATTGTACAAGGTTAAAATCTACAGTTTTGACTAGCATAAAGAAGAAAATCAACATTGATGAAATAAGAACAAACTCTCATGAGATCCATAATGAAATAGGGCATTAGAAAATTCCCAAAACATCGTTGGTCAAAATAATTTACCATCTTTGTGACACTAAGAGTGTTGAAGATGAAATACACTTTCTCTTAGAATGTCCTATGTACACAAACATTAAATCACAATTTCATTTTTTTTCTATAATACCAACCTTCCTAACCTAGGTCCAATAAGCCAAATTTGGTCTCAATGGACGTTGGCCCCCATCATCATTATCATCATAAATTATAATTTATAATAATATAAGTTTTTTAAACATATTAACAATTAAATTTATGTTATAATTATTTATAATAGTAAATTATAATTCTATAAAATTTATATAACTATTAAATGAAACATAAATTATAAAGTTATTCATATTGTCTCTAATATTACATTATATTATTACAAAAATGAAATATAAATTATAATAATAAAAGTTAATATAGAACTTTATTAAACATATTAACAATTAAATGTATATTAAAATTATTTATAATATTATATTAAAATACTAGAATTTTTATATAATTATTATATGAAGTATAAATTATAATTAATTGTATTAAATAGTAACAAAGGAATATTACACCCCGGATGGGATGACACATGGACCACAGACGTCAATAGATGGGGAGATTACGAGGGCAATTAAAGCCCCTCGCCGCCACCCTCCCCCCCTGTCCAGTCACGATGGTTAGTCTGCATGGGCGCCAAGGTTTAGTGTGTTGGGCCTTAATGGAGGCCCAGGCTCAACTCCTCAGCTTCAGTATGATTTCAGTTATGGCCATTACACCTGCACTAATGGCTACCAGATCCATCAATGCCTCTGCCCTCCTGGTTTTTTCAACGTGCGGGAAGTGTTATATTGGGCACTTGGTCCCAAAGCATAGCATCATTCCGCTAGTTCTCCTCCAAGATTTACCTTGCTCAGTCGGAATTCTAGTATGCTTGGTGCTCTGCGTAGCCATGCCACGAAAAAGAGGCAAGCCCCATCGAGGGCCAACCTACTTGTTACACATCGAAATTACTCACTTCGATAGTGTCACAAGTGTCATCATTACAAGTGTCGCATTTTTCTCACAAGTGTCGTAAGTGTCAAAGAAAGAATACTGCCATGATGCCTATGTCGTGCCTATAATGACATGAAAATGACACTTGACACACATCAAACACTTGATTTGGAAGAGGAGGAATGGTTAACTGGGCTTATGAACCTCTTTCCATTTGAAAGAACCCAAAAAACTGAGTTTTTGGAGGAGAGTGCTCCCCTATACCTCTCTCAGGAGTGTTGGCGCTCCCCTATAGTCTATCTAGGAGCGTTATAAAACTGTATCAGCCCTTTTGAAGGAGCTCTCCTACTCTCAGAAGTGCTGGCGCCCCCCTAAAGCCTACTTGGGAGCGCTATAACGCTCTAATGGCCCTTTTGAGGGAGCGCTACCTATTCTGGGCAGCAGTTGGTTTGTTGAGATGAATGGGGGAAAGATCTTTTCAATCTTGGAAGGCAGTTAGATTTGAACCCCTAGTCCAGCCATGATCTTAGGGAAGATCCCTAACTCAAGGAGGAAAATCCTCAACTCACCCCAAAGATATCTCAAGTTGTTGAGCCTCTCCAAGGCTATATAAGCAAGCTTTCTCATGGTGAAAGGGGGAACTGGATGGAGAATCATACCAAACTTATGATCTCATAAGTGATATTTGGAGAAGGGATGAGAAGCATGAAACCTATGATCTCATAGGAAACACACAGTGAAGTGGAGGCTAATTAGCGAAGCTATCGTCATTTCGATCGTGGAGCTTTTGAGCAAGGGTTAGGCAAGGAGAACTTGACGAAACTGCTACATTCCATCTATGACTGTAAGTAACGTTTTGTCCTCATTAATGTAATATGCTTGGCATGTTTCTTTCTAATTTTTGTTTGACATTACATGAATTTGTCTCTAAGTAGATAGGTCTGCTTCAAACTAATCTTGATAGAATAGGAAGTGGTTGTACTTTGTTTGTCTATAGGGCTTATCGAGGAGCTCAAGATTGGAGTTCAACTCGGAGCGTGCAGGGACAAACACCGGTAAAAGGTATGTCTTTCCTCCTTCCTCTTCATGCATTAGTTTGTATAGACCTAAAAGGAAGTCAGTGACCATGATAAGCACTTTCTGTCTTAGAGTTACGAGTCTAGCTCTTTGAGGAGATCTACCTGTCCGCAGGAAGATTTTCCTTCAACAGAAACTGGCGACTCCACTGGGGAATCGAATCGAAAATTTTGGTTTTGATTTTTTCCTCATAGACCTTGTCTTACCCTTTGGTTGTTTTCAGACCTTTTTCACCCCATATGTTTGATTTCATATGCTGATTGACTTTTTACCCCATCACATTCAGCTTCACTGTCAAAATTTCACTGAAATTTTGGGTTTTTGGACATTTTTATGAGTTTTTTAAGCCTGGCGCCCTTGAGCCCATGTTAGAAGAGCGCCAACACTCCCTAAAGGTGCTGGACAGAGCTTTATAACGCCTAGTGTCCCTTACACCAGAGCGCCAACCCCTTTTTGCACAAAATCTTTTCAAAAATTGCATTTTTTGAGGTCCAGACCCTGTTTTTTCACTTGCTGAGATTCTTTGTGATTCAATGCTTCTTCCCATTGAACTTTGACATCCCTCCTTCTGAGAAATAAGCACTTTGTTGTTCAGAGTTGGTGTCCTTCTTCATTATTTTTGAGTTTTTGTTGTTGAGAGCTTGAAATCAATCCACTCCTTTCTTCTCTCCTATCCGACTGAGCGGGAACTCTGGTGAAGGGCATCAGAAATCTGTGAATCATCTTGTTTGGTTCTTTGAGGCCATTTTTCTTCAACATCTCTCTTTTGTGAATTGTTTGATTTTGCTTTGTTATCTTTTGTCTTCTATTTGCTTCTTGTTTCAATCATAGCAAGAGGGTGTGTATCATGTGTGCGAAATCTGATCATGCTTGTCTAAATCTCCTTGATCTGAAAGGGTAGTTGGTAAGAGAAGTCTTTGCATGAGATTAATCATCGTTCGCATACAAATGACAAAAAAAAAATACATTTTAATGATTGGTTTGTATATTAGAAAGCGTTTTCAAAAATGTTTTAGCATTGCATTGGATTCGATTGGGAACCGACTGATTGAGGACATTTCACATTAGTGTTTGAAAGTGAAAACGACTCTTTCTCTTTCCCTTAAAATAGACGTTCATTGAAAAGAAACGATTGCTTATCATCTTTCATGCATCTTTTGGGAATTGAGTCCTCATTCCATCAATTTCACTTTCATGCACCCTTTGAGTAAAAAACAGTGGTAAAACGAATGCTAATTAAAAACTATCTAGAACATTTTTGTTTTTAGGATCTTCCACCAACAGTAGACTAGGGTTAGCATTTTGGATTACGCTGTGAGTACAACTCTCCAAAGTTTTCAAAACAAACATTACCATCCTGACCTAGGAAGAGTCAAATCCAATTGTCGTATTGGTTTTCTGGGATCCCCCTCTCACACAGTTGTTACGCACGAAGTCGCATTCAGGTGAATTAAAGAGATTATCCCTCCGTGGTTCAACTGTTTGTAGTGGTCGGACCATATATTGGGGGTCGCTTGGAGGTATACCCACGATTATGTGTGGGAGCCTCTCGAGTTGATTTCAGACTTGTTATCATGCCCATACGTTTCAGATCGGACTGTTGACTGTACCCGCCCAGGGACTCACTGCGAATTGGTGTCTTTAGTTGCCATAATCTTTAGGTACTTACATAAGGTGACGGTGAAAGGAAGTCTCACTGTACCTGGAACAGACATTGGTCAAACTCACTCGGGCTCTTTGGAGGGTAAATCCACAATTACTGCGTGGAAGCTTGCACCAAGGTGAAATGCTATTAAGCAGGTCGCCATTGTAACTGTTCCACCATATCCTAGCCCCTTCTTGACTTGATCACGCGAAGTTGGATTTCATCACCAACTAGTACGATCATCGAGATAAGTTTTGTTTGCTTGGTTGATTCCTAGATTTTATTAGCGTATGTTTTTTTTGTTTGTTAGTTGGCCCTAGATTTTCAGTGTGTTCTGTTATTCTCCACAATTGAGCCCGTAGACGATAAAGGTCTTCACCGATCACGTAGGATGCAAGGGCTGCCTCCAGAAGGCTATCAACCCTTACCCCCTAACCCTCCAGAAGACAACTACCATAGAGAGGTAGAAAATCAATCTGACACTGGAAGTGTTATTGCTCCTCCGTCAGATAACTCAGAAGGCACTTTGGTCACGGTTAAAGATCCCACTACATCTGTGTCAGTAACCCCTCTTGAACCACTTTTGGTTTGTTTAGACTCCCTTGGGAACGTCATAGACGAAGAAGTCCCACGATTACCGGAGAGGATTTTTACCGAAACATATATGGGATCCACAGAACCAATCTTTGGAGATGAGTATAGGACTCCTGTTCGTCCTACCACCGCAGTAGAAACCAATCCCACACCTGCTCGTTCTGTATGGAGGACTTCATTGGGACACGATCTCTATGAACATTTCGAATCCTTTCGACAACCCTTTCAATCTCATGACCCTCCTAGTGAAACAGGACCATCCGTTCAAACCATGAATCACCCAGTCGATCAGGTTATTCACCCTACTGCTACACCAGCACAAGTCCATCCTAATGCTGGACTCATCACCTCTACTCATCCCCAAAGCACTTCAATCTCTACCCCTATTTCTACAAGTTTTTACTCTATAGCGTCGCATGTTCCACACGATCCTGCTGGGACATCTTCTCACCCAAGAATACAGACCCCTGCTGGCCAAACACAACCAGCTGGAGGGCAACCACCATCCAATGAACCGTTTCCCCCTAGAGGACTACCTTTCCATGGCGGGCCTACCCCTCCCGAGGTGTTGACCGCTGGTTTAGCACAGAGGTCAACTCATTTCATGAAGAGTATTCTATGTCAGAGACAGAGATGGTTCTACTCGGTGTTTTTAAACACCAACACTTAAAATTTTGTAAACGGGATCTCCGCACCCCTGCGAGGGTATATAATGTAATAATGTCTGCATGGATCATAGTTAGGTCAGGTACCTTGGATGTTGACATCAGGGGAGTTCCTTTCATCGA
>ML855849.1:0-13715 GCA_009831015.1 Picea engelmannii | reverse complement strand
TTCCCTAGGAGTAAGCCTAGACGGAAGAAGTTCCTGTCAAGGTGACAGTGTGGGCAGGGACTTAGACATTGTGTCTCCGAGGGCACACTAAGTGAGCCGGACTTAGCTCACGTTTGCAAGTGTGCATTAGGGCGACAACACGGGGGACAGTCCCCTTTTCATGCTCCTCCTGGAGGGCAACCTCCGTTTGCCAGTTATACCCCAGTCGTAAATCCACCGCTGGCAGGGGGCAACCCTCGTTTGCTGGAAACCCTTCAAAATCCTGGGGAGTATCTTCAGGAGGCACTTTTACTCAATAACACATTGGGGGGCACTTGTATAATAACCCACTAGGAGGAGTACCTAATTATGTCCCTTCCGGAACACCTTACAGGCAATCTTATCCGGGCAACATCCAAAACACCACCTGGAGTTCTCCGGGACCGCAGTCTTATCCTCCTCATGGGCCTCATGTGTATCCACCTCTGGGATTTACTCCTTACCATTCTCAAGGGCAAAATGTTTATCCTCCTCACGGGCAAATAAATCACTCGACCTATAATGATCAGAACCCATCGGGTTATACCAATGTTTCTCATGCACCATCGAATCCTTCTTATCTTGGCCAACAACAACCATATATAGGAGGACCTACTGGTTACAACTATCCACCTAACCCAGTCTATGGTCCTACTGGTGTTCCGATGCCGCACCAGTATCATTCGCAAATTAACCGACAACTACCTTTCCTTGCGACTCTGGATCTCCCAGACTTGTATCGGTTAACTAATGATCCTATTTCTCATTCACCGGTTTGGCCAGTCATTCCAGCTAAACTTCCTTCTGATATTCCGAAATTTGACGGAAACCCTGGCGAAGATCCGAATAACCATGTGATGACTTTCCATTTGTGGTGTTCATCAAACTCCCTCATGGATGATTCTATACGTTTGCGTCTTTTCCAGCGAACACTTATCAATTCAACAACAAAGTGGTATATTGAACTACCACGTGCTTCTTTTCATGATTTCAATTCCCTTTCCATGTCTTTCCTCACACACTTTCAACTGCCTATTCGCTACGAGACGGGTACTGAACTCTTGACCTCCCTTCGTCAAACTAACTCCGTGCATATCTCTGACCATATTCATGAGTGGAGGCGACGACGAAGGATGATCAAGGCAGTCATTCCTGACATGCTATTGGCGGAATGGTTTACTAAATCACTGTTACCCCCAATCGCTCGCGATGTCGCTATGGGTGGTGCGGTCACAGAGGAACAAGCCATCACTCGGGCTCAGTATTTAGATTTGGTTTATTCCCAATCTGGTACTTTGTATGATTTACTTCCGAATGTTGCTCGAGCTAATACCAATCCTTCTAGGCCATCATCCTCATCTCATGCAGATGGTGTTATCGGTTCCGTAAAAAATCAATCTTTTTCCAAATCGACTACACCCTCCTCTACCTCCCCCCAAACTCAGATCTCTGAGGTGAATGTAGTTCAATCTTCCCCTTCGCAACAATCCGGAGGTAAGAAGAAGACAAAGAATAAATCAAAAAATAACAATGAACAAACAAAAAATCAAGCTCAACCACCTGCTACCGAAAATCAACCACAACGGAAACTGAAATTCCCATGTATCATTTGTGGTGACGATCACTACACCTGAGATTGTCCACTTCGCAATGAAGTGGCCAAAATTTTCCAAGGGAAGTCACAACCCGTTGTGCTTACTCAACCTTTTCCACAGCATCAATCCATGGTTGCTCAAACCCCTTCTCCCGGGGGCAGTTCTAGCGATCCTAACGATGAGGCCTCGTCGAGTGCACATATTTATATGTTTAATGGGATCAATTTGACCACTCGCTCTAAGACATACGACACACCGGGTAACCCTGACAAAGGAAAAGACACTACCGGTACCGGTACTTTACTGGATCCATCATTATCCTCCGTTAGTCTTCCATCGGTTAATCCTTCGTCTGGACCACTTCAGATTGAGAAACCCACGTTCGACTCTATCTTACACCCTCCTAAGAGCACTATACGTAAAGCTACCTTTAATCCTAGTTCACGTGCCACCCAGAACTACAACATTGTTGAAGATTTGGCTCAAGCACCGTGTTCTATGTCTGCGTTAGAAGTTCTACAACATTGCCCCAGTCAACGTAGAACGCTCTTGACCGCTCTTGGTGCTGTTGATCCTGAGTCGTCCAATCGGATCATGTTTAACCTGGACAATTATGCGTCTCGACTCTCCCACCAACTTGCTTTCCAAGTTGATGTTGTTGTTCACAATCAACAAATACATTGAACTATTCTGGATGAGGGAGCCTCGACTTGTGTTATGTCTTTAGCGTGTTGGAAAGGTTTAAAATCACCAGCACTCAACAAATCCCCAACGATGTTACGCGCCTTCAACGGGGGAGGTTTTTATCCCCATGGGATTTTACAGTCCCTGCCCATCCAATTATGTGGCAAAATTGTTACTATTGATGTCGAGGTGGTCAATTCTCCCCTCGATTACAACTTGTTACTTGGAAGAAGTTGGTTTTATGCTATGACTGTCGTTGCCTCGTCAGTTTTTCGATGTGTCCAATTTCCTCATCAAGGAAAAATTTTCACTGTTGATCAGTTGGATTTGTGCACGACCGATGCTCGCGTTCCTGCTACCAACAATATTCCTTTCTTGGGAGACGACAAGATCACGTATGAAAGCGTTGGTGTTGGCTTACAACAAGATTCTAGCCTCATGGGTACCTTCCCTACATCGCTTCCATCAACTACACATCATATTTCCACCATCGATATGATTTCGACCACGACTTATCAATCTTTGGAATCATCTGACCCTTGGATTGTACCTTGTCCATTGGAATTCGATGCACTAGGTGACACCGTGCCACTTAGTCTAGCCGAAACGTCATACGTTTCTACCCAATCCACTTCTCCCTCGTCAAATGACCAACATATATTGGCGCTTGACGTTTCCTCGATGCAATCACGGTTGAGTTCCTTGTCATCTATGATCGACTGCATTTCCCCAATTTTTCCTTTTGATGAATCTCTTCCGGAAATGCTTCGTATTGACAAGTTGCCTTGGGATCATAACCATCACCGATCCTCTTTTCTTCCCCATCGTGAAGAAATTCGGGAAGATATACAGTCTATCTCCCCTCGTGGTGTTGATTTTTCATCATCTCCCATGATTTCAACTTCGAACGATTTGGATCCGGTCGTGGACATGGTGATTTCTTCGGTAGGATTTTTGGAGCCTGATCTCCTTTCTCCTATCGCGACCCTCGACATGTGTTCCTTCTTGAATGATTATCTTCCATCCAACGAAGATCTCCTGGAGGCCATGACCGCATTTTATCCTTTGACATGGTACCCTTCCAGAGCATTATCCTCTTGGAAGCCATGATCTAGACAAAACCACGAGCATAGTTTCTCTTCTCTGTGGCAAGCTCATTAAAAAATGAAACAGAGGCCCTGAGCATAGTTCTTTTCCTGTGTCAAGCTCGTTAAAAAATCAAACATTCACCTCTCTTGAACCTTCTTTTCATCCACCCTTCTTCTTTTTCTCATATACTAGAGCAATTGGTGACGACCTCAGAACTGGTGAATGAATTGAAGCTTGGGGGGCATGTCTCCAGCCTTTGATGATCTTTCTGGAGTTAAGCCACTAGCTTTCATGCTGGGGGAATACCAAGCTTAGTCTTTGTTCTTTCTCGTGCTCGTAAATACATGACAATGCATCCGGGTAGACTTTTATCTCTTTTTCGGACCTGTATGGATACACGAAAAAGGAACCCCCTGGAGTCTCCTTTAAGCTCTTTTTAGACTCTCTAAACATGAAAAGATTGCCAAGTGATCTTGCTTCCTTTCCCACTCGTTAAAAGGTTTGAAAGGGCATCTTTCGAATGATAATTTATCTCTTTTTTGGCCTCGCGAGACTAACATTACGAAAACGGACAACATTGGAGTCACCTTTAAGTTCTTTTCAAACTCTCTAAACATGAAAAGATTACCAAGCGACCTTGTTCTCTTCACGCTCGTTAAAGTATTGGAAGAAAACGTCTGTTGAGCGATAGTTTATCTCTTTTTCGGTCTCATCAGACTACTTTACGAAAAAGGAACTGAGAGAGTTCTGTTTTAAGTGTTTTTCCAGACTCTATAATCATGAAAAACCTTAGAGTTTTCTGTCTTTGGACTCGCTAAACAAAACATCGACAGGCTCATACGGGATCGAACCCTTACTTCTTCCAGTTCGTTAAACAAAGGAAAATGAACTTACCGAAGCTGAGTTTTATTGAGCATGTGTTATCCTCCTCGAGCTCGTTAAATTAAAAAGAGGTACTCATCTATCTGGATGGGGGGGAAAATTGAAAGAAGCAAGCCAAGCAGTTTTTTGAGAACATTACCAAGTAACTCTTAGAGTCGCCCTTGAACACGACACTTTGTCTTTGCACACATCTTAATCCGCTAAACCTCTGCACTGAACCAATCCTCTGAGTTTTTCTTACTCCTTTGGGTCACCCGACGAAAGTCACAGTATCCACTGCATTATCGTGTTTTGGTCCATGTCACGTTTATGTTGTTGTGCCTCAGTGTTCGAGGGAAGTATTCGCCTTGAGAGTCAGCCATTACAAATATCTTGTCTCAATACCCATGTTAGTCCATGTTCATTTGATCTACCAATTACATCTCTGTGTCTGTTTCGTGTCGTTGATGGGGGATACATCAAGGCCCTCCTTCGACGAGTCTATTCCTGTCGACTTCAACACATTATCCAGGGACTAGACTTAGAAACCAGTTAGTACTTTGGGACCTGCATGCCTCAATGGCAGGCCTCCTCACATTCGACAATGGGTTTACATCATTGACCTCTGATCGGATGATTCCACGGATGTTCGACTTCATCTCATCCATTCACATTCGTTGGAATGTACTAGGGTACCTTGGGAATCATTGACATTAATGGTGATCTCCCTCACGCTTGTTAACGGTTTACATCATTGATCGGTAATCAAGTGATTTCTGCCATGTTTGACATCAGGGCATCTATTCACATGGTTAGATTCGTACTACATCGAGATCGGTAAGAAGACCCTGGGTTGAGTGATCACTCTGATATGTACTTTGCCCAGGTTGTGATGGAGTTTCTCTTGAACAATGACACATATACTGTTACATAGATCCACTTTGTATTGGTCGTGGCTATGTCTTATCATCTCGTAGATCCACTGTGTATTCTTCGTGGCTACGATTAGTTCAGGTCATAAGAGTATAGATCCACACTGTATCCTCGGTGGCTATACCTTTTATCAATACAATTATGGATCCGTAGTGTATTTTATGGCGGCCATATCTTGCAAGTCTTGATCACCCAAGCATAGGTATGCCTGCCTTGGGTTTGAAACATGTCATAATATTTGTCGAATGTTTGTGTGCAGCTTCTGTCAGGTTCTCTGTGTCTATACCCTTGCTTGAAAGTCTACAAAGCATTTCAGTTATCAGTTCTCATCTTCTAACTTCATACTTTGGGGGGAAATCTGTTACACATAGAAATTACTCACTTCGATAGTGTCGCAAGTGTCATCATTACAAGTGTCGCAAGTGTCACATTTTGCTCACAAGTGTCGTAAGTGTCAAAGAAATCATACTGCCATGATGCCTATGTCGTGCCTATAACGACATGAAAAGGACACTTGACACACATCAAACACTTGATTTGGAAGAGGAGGAATGGTTAACTGGGCTTATGAACCTCTTGCCATCTGAAAGAACCCAATAAACTGAGTTTTTGGAGGAGAGCGCTCCCCTATACCTCTCTCAGGAGTGTTGGCGCTCCCCTATAGTCTATCTGGGAGCATTATAACACTGTATCATCCCTTTTGAAGGAGCGCTCTTACTCTCAGGAGTGTTGGTGCCCCCCCTAAAGCCTACTTGGGAGCGTTATAACGCTCTGATGGCCCTTTTGAGGGAGCGCTACCTATTCTGGGCAACAGTTGGTTTGTTGAGATGAATGGGGGAAAGATCTTTTCAATCTTGGAAGGCAGTTGGATTCGAACCCCTAGTCCAGCCATGATCTTAGGGAAGACCCCTAACTCAAGGAGGAAAATCCTCAACTCACCCCAAAGATATCTCAAGTTGTTGAGCCTTTCCTAGGGCCTGGTTTGGTCGACACAACCGCCCAGGGCCTGCCTCTCGAGCTATCACGCCAGGCGGGGACCATTCAGGTTCTTCTAGGCAGAATTGGTTTGCACAAGCTTCTCCATAGCCTCGCCCTCCCAGTTCAGAGGGTCTCCATAACACACACTACAGCCCGGGACATGCCTCTTGAGCTCTCATACCAAGCGGGGACCATCTGGGTTCCTCTGGGCAAAATTGGTTTGCACAGGCTCAATCAGAGCCTCGTCCTCACATCACAGAGAGTCTCCACGGTGGATACCCGGTGGAAGACGAAATTCTGCCCAATTGGGAGGAATTTCTTCCTTTCCTACCGTCAACCGCCTTAGAGGACCCGCCCACCACCTACACCACCATTCACTTTCAAGAGTCATTTGCGACAAGTTGCATTGTGGAAGAAGAAGTCTTACCTTTGGAGGACCAGTCAGGACAAAATTTCGCCGCCAACATGGACGAAGACCCTGTCACGGACTTTGCTGCTGCAAATGACTCCGTTGTTGCCACCATGGATGAAGACCAGGCTCCAAACTCCTATAGACTCATGGAAGACCACTTGGTCTTAATCCTTGAGATGAGAAGGGACTTGGTAGAGCAGTAGCACCACCAGAGTTTCTTCAACAAACGTATGGATGTCGTGTATGATTCCTTGTCAAGCGAGCCTGAGAAGAGTCGTTGCCCGACTTGCTACCATCCCTTCACCTTCAGACTCCGTCAAGATGGACGCCCGAGCTCGCCCCATGTCTAGCATTCTCACAAGGTTTGTTTCTCTAGTTTAATGGCTAAGTTTTTGCAAACTTTGCCTACCTTAGTCTTTGGTTCAGGTTTGATAGGTTCAGGTCCGATAGGTGGTCGCGGCACTCAGTCCACTGCCTATTATGGTTTCCATGCTAGTGGAAAAACAGGGGGCAAGTCCCCTTGTGTGTATGTCAACAATTGTCATTTTTTCTTAAAGTTTTGGAACTATCAACAGTTCTCCTGTCCATGCGTTCTGGTTTCCACTACAGTGGAAGAACAGTTGGCATGTTCTCATGTACATTCAGACACACAAGATTTATGCTAAGGCAAGGTAATATATATTTTTATTTACAAAAAAAAAAAAAGCATATTACAAATATAAATAATAATATTATATTAGACATATAATAAATTATATAGAAATAATAATTTACATTATTTCTACTATAATTTTTTTTAAAACTGAAACTCACAAATATTATATTAAAAAGGCTGTAGTAGAGCTAAACGATGAAAGTACAAACACTATTGTCTTGAGATTTCATAAAAAATAGGAATCTCTCATATGCCATAAAAAAAATCTTCCAAAAGTCCACAGTTAAAACGTCCCAACATTTCTTACAGGTATATTGCTTTAAAAAAACACCTATCATTCTAATTGTTTTACTAAACATATATATTAATGAAAAATATGGTGGCTATTAGCTTCTTCCTACCCTATGGTGGAAGGAAGAGAGTTATTGTTTCCAATGTCCATGTCTTCTATCATTTGGTGTATTGTATCCTCCTCATCCTTTACCTTTTGACATTCCATGCACCAGGGTATATATTCAAAGAAATCTTTCTTCATACTTGGAAAAAAATATTGCCTTCTTAATGCTATAATTGTTTCCGAGTACACTAGATCTCTAACATATGGTACATTATGCATTCATTTTAACACTAAATTTATTAACTCCTGATAATTAGGAACATAAACATTGTTCTTGTGCAAGAGGATTCCATCATTTTCTAGCTTGCAATATTTGTATTTTAGTTGTACATTACCTTGTTGTAAGTTTCTTTAACTTGTAAATAGTGTTGGTTTGACGTTGCAACTTCCAAAATTATGCTCTTCAAATATGATATGTACATGTTAATGGTTGTAGCATGCATATCGCGTACCCTCCTATTGAGTGAATCAACCACTCTGTTCTCTTTACCCTTGATGTGCTTGATGTCAAAATCATACTTGCTAAGAAAATCCAGGCATCCAATTTGTGTGGCATTTAATGTTGATTACTCAAACAAGTATTTCAGAGCACCATGGTCTGTCCTCAAATCATACTTTATGCCCATGAAGTAATGTCTCCACATTTTCAGCACATAAAACAATACCTGCAAACTCCAACTCATGGGTAGCATAATTCCTTTCATGATTTTTGTGCTTGTACGATTCATAACAAATGACATGCCTAAGAGGGGGCATATATGGGACTAAATGTACATATATTGTGCAAATGTATAAGTAATAGGTTCGACCTCATATTAAAGGGGCCTTATGCGTAGTGTGTGAATATGTATATATAGAGATCATGTATTCCTTATTGAAGACATGTGAATTGTGATGTATTAATGTAATTGGGTATTTGGAGGAGGTTCTCCTATCCTTTAAGGAGTTATTGTGTAACTCATCTCTCTTATCTATATTGGATTTGTGATCCATTCTCACATTGTTGTACATGGTGTGTACTTCTAGTTTATTCTGATATCTTAAGCATTTGGCACATAACATTTGGTATTAGAGCATCAATCTTAGGGCTTTTCTTATCTAATAAAGTCATCTTAAAATTTTCTCTATAACTTTTTTTCTAGGACGATTCAGATAGAGAAATATGGAATTTATTTAGAAGACATATCAAGGTATCTTTGATACAAATTTTCGCTTTTGGGTCATTATACTTTTGGAGACAACCTATGGAAGATAGGATTTTTGACTCATCCTAAATTTAGTTTTAAACGAGTGATATTGGGATTTTCACTATAACTGGTTTTTTGGGATGATTCAAATAGAGAAACTTGGAGGTTATTTATAAGACATAATCTTTGGTACAAATTTCACTTTTTGGGTCATTATACTTTTGGAGATATACCATATGAAAGAGAGGGTTTGTGACTAGTCCTATAACTAGTATCAAACATATGTTCTGGTTAAAACAATCATATCGTCTTCAGAGAGGATCAAAATTTGGTGACACTAGTTTCATTTAAAAGAGGATAGTCCATAGTATTTCTGGTACAATTTTCAGAATCAGGTATTAAATATTGAACACGTTGCATTCTATACAAGTTCACTCTCCATAAAAGGCCAAAATTTAGTAAGGTTTGGAAAAGTTACCATAACTTTCACTTAGCAAATCAAATTTTGGTCAGACATGTGGCATCGTAGAGAAGACATATTAGAGTACTATAAGACGAAATTTTAGACTCATAGGGGCCAGAATTTCAGAAATACATCAGAAGGAAGGTCGACTAGAAGGATAGACTCCAAATCAAGGTTTCAAAGATATGTTCATTTAAAACTACCATAACTTTTGATTCGAATGTTTGATTGAGCTGATTTAAAAGCCATTGGAAAGGGAAAACATATAATATTATATTGGAACAAGGATTATAATTGTTTGAGATCATTATCTCTAATATATTGAAGTTGTAAGGTGAAGGTTGGGGTTAGACCTCAATTAAAAATCAATGAAAATACCTAACTTTAGTGGATGTGAAGAGAAAGATGGAATAAATCACATGGATTGGTTGAGAATGATAAATAAAATTCACTTCAATCCTTGTTTGGAAAGAACATATTTTTTTGTGAAGCCTGTAAGTGGTGGATGAGTATTGATGATGATACTAAATGGAACTACACATAGGAAGAATTTGAAAAACTCTTCTCAAATAAATGGATCAAGAATACAATCAGGGAGGAGATGTCTAAAATTCAAGAGGAGTCAAAAGAAACAAAAGAAGAGATCAAGAAGAAGGGTGATGAGCTATCTAAGATACAAGACCTTGATGAAGCATTTGTTAAGGAAGTCCAAAAATCAAAGCAAGAAAAGATTAGCAAAAGAAAGATGGAAAATAAGGCATCAAGGGAAGTATGGAAACATAAATATGAAGAGATATGTAGGTTGCAAAACCATAATAAAAATCTACTAGATGAGGTTAAGAGATTGAAAGAAGAGTCAAAATCAAGAAGAAACAAGGATATTGGATGAAGAATATATGAAAAGACTTGAAGAGGAAATTTGCAAGAAGGTTGAGGAATCCCTAAACACTAATGAGGTAAAATCATAAATTCAATCAATAATCGAATAAGGATGTCAAAAATTGATAGATGGGATCACATTGCAGCTTCAAAAAGATAAAGAAAAAAATATTCAAGAAGGTCTCTAGAAGATACTTGAAGAAGTTGAACTTCATCTAGAGGATGTACATGCCAAATATGATCATATTATATCCAAGGATAGAGTAATCAAATACCAAGCTAATAGGATAGAGTATGTCATTGTCTCTGAAAAGAAGATAGATAAAATGCATGGACGGAGTGAAATAAAATCGTCAAATGTGAAACCATATTGACACCCTCATTACCGGGAAAGATTTCAAGGAAGACAAGAAGGTTGATATTCATGGAATACTTGTCAATATTCATGGAAAAAGTCATCACAAAACCACTCTTCAACAAGCTATTATTAGAGACAAACAATCACTGCAAATTGGAGAAGTTACAAAAACAGTACATGGAATCGAAGGAAATAAAATTATGCAACAACTAGCCACCAAGGATTAAGACCGAAAAGAATTGATTTTGGATGGATTGATCATCATCAATGGAATGAAAAAGGAAAGAACATAAGAAAATCATATTACTTGGTTTCATCACACGTGAAGCCTTTAATTACAAAGCTTTGAGGACAAAGCTTTTTGAAGGAGGGTACTATATTATGACCCAAGGAGGGCATATATGGGGTTAAATGTATATGATATGACCCCAAGTGGGGGCATATATGGGGCTAAATGTACATGTAATATGTAAATATATAAGTAATAAGGTCAACCTAATAGTAAATGGGCCTCATGTGTATTGTGTGAATAGGTATATATAGAGATCATGTATTCATTATTGTAGACATGTGATGTGTTATGTGTGAATGTATTTGAATATTTGGAGGAGGTTCTCCTATTATTTAAGGAGTTAATGTGTAAGTGATCTCTCTTATCTATATTGGAGTTGTGTTCCATGCTCACATTGGTGTACATGGTGTGTACTTATGGTATGTTATGATATTTTAAGCATTTGAAACATAACAACCCTCCTACTAAGTGCAACAACCACTTTTCTCTCTTTACCCTTGATGTACTTGATGTCAAAATCATAGTTGCTGAGAAATTCCAACCATCCAATTTAGGTGGAGTTTAATGTTGGCTAGTCAAACAAATATTTCAGAACACCATGGTTTGTCCTCAACTCATATTTTATGCCCATGAGGTAATGCCTCCACATTTAAGCACATGAACAATAGTTGCAAACTCCAAGTCATGGGTGGCATAATTCTTTTCATGATTTTGAGCTTCCTCAATTCATAACAAATGGCATGCCCTCTTCGGGTAAAGATTCAACCAAGTCCTTCCTTGCATGCATTCGTGCACACAAAAATCCTCCTTTGGATCAACAATATTTAAAACAAGTGGACTGGTCATTAAATCTTTCAAGTGCTAAAAAGTTTCTTCACATTTTGAATTCCATTCAAACTTCAATACTTTATTTTGCAATGAAGTGATTGGATGTGCAATTCGAGGAGAAAGTTTCGATGAATCTCCTATAGTAACTAGCTAGACCCATAAATGATATCACCTCTGAAATATTCTTTGGTGTTGGCCAATATTTGATTGCCTTAATAATCTTTCGATCCACTACTATCCTCTCCTTTGATATAATGTGGCTCAATAGTGGATATGCTTCTGATAATTTATGAGCACTTTCTCAGCGTAGCATAAAATTGATGTTCCCTCAATACTTATAGCACCAATCTCAAATGTTGATCATGCTCTTCCTTTGACTTCGAGTAGATATGAATTTCATCTAAGAAGATGACAACAAAGTCTTGTCTAGGTAATATCTGAACACTCCATTCATCAAACACATGAAGACAACTGGATAATTTAACAACCCAAATGGCACCATTACAAACTCGTAATGGTCATACCTTGTTTGAAATGTTTTCTTGTTTTTGTCTTCTTCTTTGATTCTCACTTGATGGTAGCCTAACCTCAATTCAATATTGGAGAATATCCTTGCTCCTTCTAGCTGGTCAAAAACATCATAAGTCCTTGGAAAAGGATACTTGTTCTTTATAATGGCATTGTTTAGCTATCTAAAGTCAACACACAAGCTCAAAGTTCCATCATTTTTCTTCACAAAGAGAACCGGGGAACCCCAAGGTGACACACTTGTTTGTATGGACATGTTCTTCAAGAGTTCTTTCAAATACATTTGTAACTTTTTCATCTCTAGTGTGCTCATTTTGTAGGGAGTACTGGACACTCGGATAGTTATAGGCATCAAGTCAATAGAAAAGTCAGTGTCTCTCTTTGGTGGCAATCCTAGCAATTTCCAAAATGCATCTTCATGTTCCTTCAAGATTGGATAATATTCAATATTTTTCACCTTATCCTTGGCTAGCTCTTCTATATGTGCTACGTATATCCCACACCCTTTTCTAAAGCTTCTTTTCAATTGCAAGGTTGAAATATCTCTGATGGATATAGGCCTTGGAATACATTCAATAGTATTTAAGTTCCCTTCCTCATCAAGGCCTATGAAATCTGTGTTGCATCAATCTAGGATATCATGACGATTGTCCAACCAATCCATATCAATCAAACAATCATATGACCCAAGTAGTATGATGTTCATCTCTCCCTTAGTGTTGACTCTGTTCACGTTCACTGGGAAATCCTTGACAAGTCCATTGCTTCTTCTCTTGGTTTTAGTGGCTAGCTAAACCAACCAAAACTTTTCATGCTTTCATCTCTTCAATTTAATCATTTTAGCCATATTAGGATCTATATATCTATGACTAGCTCCATAATCAATCAAAATACATATGAGATAATTATTAATTTTACCTTCCACTTCAATCATGTGATATTGATAGTCTACTTTTCTATTATCCCGGGCTTCATAAATTCTTGGTATGTTGTTTTCCATGTCTTCCATTGTATTATCTTCTTGTATGTTATTCACAACCCTCATCCTGTCTCCTTATGAGGAAAATATTTATACAAATGGTCTTCCTCACATCCCCAACACTTTATGAGTTGTTGTGTTGGCATTTCCCCCAAGGAATCTATCATATTAGGCTCACTTTGTGTTGGTTTCCCTTGTTGATATGCTTGAGGGTTGTTCCTGAAAAAATGTGGCTTGAATCAATTCTTCCTCTGATCCATCTTGTCTTTATTCTTATCATCCCAAGCCTTTTGAAAAACTATCCTTTCTTTATTCTACTCATATAAATACTTAGCTTTCCTTATGGAATCATCAAAGGTATTGGGTTCATCAAAATAAATTTTATCCCTATAGAGTGATGGCATTCCACTCAAAAATATCTGAATTTTCACCTTCTCATCCTTGATGAAACCTACATACCTCAAAAATCTCCAAGAGTTGATTCTCATACTCCATGGTTAGGCTTCCTAGCTTGAGTTCAAATAACTCTTGCATTTTCTCATCATAATAATGCTCTAACAAGTACCAATACTAGAAGTA
>WSFP011391222.1:0-28049 GCA_009831015.1 Picea engelmannii | reverse complement strand
ATTAAATGATATTAAATTAGCATTTCATTATTAATTTAAAAACATATATTTGAATACACTCACAATATGATAAAGGTACATAAGAGTTAATCATGATTATGTATTTGTTTTCTTTTGCGCCCCTTTAAAACAAGTGGATTACTCTTGGCGCCTTGAAATGATCATGATGCATGATTAGTTTAGTAAATAAATTTACTTTTGTTCTTTAATTAAAGTTCATGTGTGATTTCTTCGTAATTATTCTCTTGCACCCTGAATTTAATGTGATTATATTACTTTGTGTGTGGAAATAAATGGATGAGTAACTAGATTCTTGCGCTCTGAAATTAATAGACTAAATTTATTTTGCGCCTTGAATTAAATTGATAATTAATCTTGCGCCATTGAATGATGTGATGTATGTTTGTAATATAATTTGTTTCACCTTAAAAATAATATTGATTTATCTTTGAACTCAGTTACGAATTAATTTTGCGCCTTGATATAAAATAGATGGTTTCTTCTGCACCATAAAAATAAAGTTGATTGCACGTGTTCCTTAACTTGTGTCGTTGTATGATTGATTTAGTAATTAAATTGTCTTGCGCCTTGGAATTTACGTGATGTGTGATTGGTTATTATAACACTATTTCACCATTGATTAATCGTTGATGTTGTTGATTTAGCTAGTTGGTTTTGGACTTTATTGTGTTAGTCGGATGTAGACACCTCCTTGTTCCTCAGAATAGTTGCCAACCTTGAGACCTTAAATGGTCAAAATGAATCGGATATATCCTGGGCTTGAGTGTTGCTTATGTGTCTTAGAGGTCCTAACCTTGCAGGGTAGGATTGGGTGGGTAGTTTCTCTATTTTATCTTTATCTGATGAGTTGATCTTGCATCACCATTTATGATACTTGTTGATTTTGTGTCGTTATCTAATGCGATGATGTGTCAATTATGTGCCATTACTAATTATGATTGATTCATTGGTTTCATCGTTATGGATTACGATGATGATTCACTTGTAATCATTTTAATTACGATGTCATTGATTAGGAATTGCTATGAATTATGTGTTGACATTAATTTCCTAATGCTTTAAAAAAAATATTACCTTTTGTGTTTTTCTTTCCTAGTTGTAACGGAGTGGCCGTTACAGGTTCTTTTTTGAGGTTGGGTTGAACTAGTTTCCAGTAACATTTGGCGATTAGTGTTGACCAACCAATGCTCTATTCTTGTTGCTCCATGATCCTCTATTTTCTCCATGTCCTCATTTCCATTTTATTTTCAAGAGACGCCTTTGTAATCTTTTCTTCAACCTTCTTTTCATTTACTACAACCATTATTTCTTGAAATTGAGGGCCAATGCTTAACTTCATTATATTATGGGTTACATCTTGATCTTGTTCTCTTTGTTGAGTCTTCTCACCTATCCTATTTGTGAAAAAATATATTTTTTGTTTGAATAAGGGGTCTTTGAAATTCAAAGTAGTATCTGATTTGAATTTTTGATGCCACATGATATTGATGTCATCTGGTATTGTTGAAGCCTGAATAATTTTCTTTCACTTGCTTGTTTTCTCGTACTCTTTCTTGGTTGTAGGAGTTTGTTTTTCTGTGGATTGGCTGCAATGTCGAAATTTTGTACAAAGAGTGAAATGTATAAAGTTGCTTCCCTTTCTTCTTCCTATTCACCATCAGTTAGTGGTGGAATGACATAAGAATTGTCATTTAGTACCTCTGGTGGGGTCTGTGTTTGATACCCCAATTTCCTATCTAGCTCTTAAAAAATTTGAGGTTTAGTTGGCTGGTAGTCTAGCTCTATTGGTGCTAGTACTATGTTGATGCCACACCAATTTTTAGTGTAGTAGAGGCTTACTTGGATGTGAGAACTTGGTGGTAAGGATCAAGAGACCTTTTTCTCCACTCGCCATTTGTTGGAGACATTCTTTACATGGTCTACCAAAAATTTGATCATTATCTCGGAAGGGGGAGAATCTGAATATTTTATTGCTTCTAGTGTAAATACAATATCATTGTGCATGGTCGGGTTCCAGTTTGTTGTGAATGTGTTTTCCCCAACCAACCCTACTTGGTTCATGGCTATTCAAATTAAGAGTGAAGGGAAATGGATTGGCCCTGCTATTTTATTTGCAGTCTCAACAATTACTTTCTATCAATGTGGCTAATAACTATGCCCAATCAAACTGAGCCCCTGAATTCAATATTTGACCAATTGGCTCCTGCAATGTGAGATTTACCTCTGATGCCCGACCTGTTGTTATAAAGAATAGAGAATTTATAATTCAAATCCATTTGGCACAAGGATCAATAACTTTCTTGATCAAGATTCCTTTTGAATTTTTGGTTGTTGTCCCTCCTGTGAGGATTTAAATCCATTCATTTGTATTAGTATTTTTAGGTATAGATGCACCTCCATGGGGTATTCCATTTATTCTATGGATTAGTCCTCCAATGATGTTGACTAGATAATTTAGCCATATGGAGCCAATTTGATAGTGGATGATAAGATAGTTGGAAACCTCTTATTTTCATCCTTTAAATTCACCAACCTCTGGTGTGCCTAAGATATGTTTGATTCTCTCTTTTTCACGAGGATTTTCTTATTCTTTCCATTATCCTTCTTCCATCCCCCAGGTAGTGAAATTTTACCAGTGTCCTGACCAACAAATTTATTCAATTCTTGTTGTGTTGATGTTTGGCATTTGTACTTCGAGATCGGTTTAACCTATATTATCTAGCTTTTTTTTTTCTCATGGTTCAGTCGAAGGATATGTTGCTTGGCTCCTCATGTTGGAATTGTTTTCAATTTCTTGGGGATTGATTAGTTCATGGATTGGTTACTCAATTCAGTTTTCTTGGACTTGACTTTGTGGATGATCGGGTGAGAACAACAATGAAGATAAATCATTTTCCTTGTTTAAATTTATAGGCGATAGGTAGAGTGGAGACTTTAATTCATCCACCTCAATGTTGGTGTCCAAATTAACTATTTTTTCATCTGAGGTGATCTATGCAACGATGATGGCACGAAGGATGAGATTGTCGTGTCTAATATTAATAACATTGATGTATTTGTGCTATTTAATTATACCAATTATGTTAGTTTTATTTTCTCAGATTGTGTGCTTGATTTGATTGGTATTTGACAAGAATGATTGGTCGTCTTTATCCATTTGGAAGGTTCGGGTTATTTGATCGAAGAATTGTTTCATGCTTCCTTCCATCCTTTGGTCGATTCTATTAATATTTTGTCTTTTGAATCCATGCTTGTGGTTTATTTTATGTTCACTTTCTGGATGTCTTCCCCGCTCGATTGATGGACGAAATTTGTACTTGTGTGTTTTATCTTCAATTGGGTGATGGATATCCTGATAAGCTCATCGAATAATGTTCTTATTTAAATAATGCCATAGGTATCATCCATGTATTGAACTTTCTTTTATGTTCCGTGTATCTACTCTGATTGCTAGGAAGGGGCTCTGTCCTCTTCCCATTTTTGCACAAGTGAATTATTTGATTCTTTGTGTTGATGGTATATCTAATAGTTGTCGAACATTTTTTCTATACCTAACCAAGGTAACTAACTTATTAAGTGTTTTTATTGAGTTTTTACTAGCCCTGCTTAACATCTCTTTTTGTTTGATGTTTTATTTTTCCTTCCTTTCTTTAGAATTGTGTTTCTGTAAAGAACTCTTGATTTCCTTTATAGCTTCTTCCAGACATTTCTCTTCTATTCTAAATTGAATGTCTTTAATAAATTTTATTTTGATCTCATTCCAGTCAGATGAATGTTTCGATTCTTATTCAATCTTATACCACTTGTGAGGTATATCATCTAGTGTATTTGGGAACATGTTTGACCATACTCATTCGTCACAGTAGCCTTCTTTTTCCCATTCTTCCTCGCACTTCTATATGTTGGTCACAGGGTCGAAATTGGGCGTCGAAATTGGGCTTAAACATCGAGATGTCAATATTTGCAAAGATATTTTTTCCACCGAATATTTCCAAAAAACATATTGTGACGATATTCCATGTTTGAAGTCAGTTTGCATCAGTCTCCCACCATCGGGCTTCTTAGCCAGTGAAGGACTTGACTAGAATTCGTATTCTTTCTTGTTCCCCAACTCATTTGGAGACTTTGTAGATATGTGTCGATGGACAACTTTGTTCATTAAACTACGCGGGAGTTATTGTGTATTCATTAGTCAGTATTAATGTTGGTGTTTGTTTTAATTTTCATTTGGTGATGATGGGGACTAGATGAATTGAAAAACATATTTTGGATCATTTGATAGGTATTTCCTCTATCAACCAACATTATTTAGCTGGAGTTTCATAATTCTCCATATGCCAGTTGTACATTTCAGTCTTTGAATTCTAGCCTGTCAAAAATGGGGAACTAACTATTATTTCTCCTTCAATGTGAGGATTAGCATTGCCTTTATTTTCATGCATTACTTGGTATAGTCGACATAATTTTTGGTCATTTTCCCATGTCCTGACCCATGGTTTTCCTTCTTTTGGTTCTAGGGGAATTATGATTTTTCTTCTACTTCCTTCTAGCTTGATCTAGTCTCTTTCTAAATATATTGTGGCTTTCATGTTATGACCCCAAGGTATTCTGAATCGCATGGGACATGCAGAAATTCCTTCGACCAGGTTTATTACTTCAAAGTTGACTATCGTCAGAATTCCCATTATAGAAGTGATGAAAATTTTGAGAGTGCCAATTGGTTCAATGAACCTTTGATCTGTTTGTTTTAAATAGTTCATTGTGGGTTGTAGCATGGGTATTCTAAGTCGAACCCATGTTTATTTAGGAAGTATGTTCACTTGTGATCCAAAACCGATCTTGACTTATTTGATCAAGTGACCATAAAATTCTAGGTCGACCTGAGGATCAATGCCATTCGTACATATTTCTTGAGACAACTTCCTTACATTTTTTTATGGCCTTTGATTTTCTTTATATTCTCTCAATATGGTTATTAGGTCCATAAGGCATCCTATGGATTGATCATACTTCATTTGATTTATCCTGGTCGATATTTTTAAACATGTTCAGTGATTCAAGAATTATCATTTCTTCTTTGTTGGGGTTAGGATATGGAACTTTATTCCCTTGTTGATTTGGTGCCTCTGGGTAATTATCTTTACCCTCTCTTGATCTTGAGATGACATGGAGATTTTTTGAATTCAAAATATCTTGTTTTGGAAATTTTTGTAAGAGTTTTACATTTCTCTTGGTCATGATTTTTTCCAGAACAATAGAACAATATTCTAAGGAGTGATATCCTACTCTGCAAATATTACATAATTTTGAGTCAGTTCCATATTTTATCGGGTTTTGTGGATTGATGTTATCTTATTTCTACCAATTAAAGAAACAGTATCGTCTTCGACAAAGTAATCTTCCAAAGATTCCTCATCCTCCTCTACCTTGACCTTGGTATCCACCTCAACCTCGACCTCTATAATTGTTTTCCTTGATCAACATCCTAGTCGATTGCTTTTGTATGGTAGACTAGGTGGATACTTCTTCTATACTTACTGTTCAGGTGGCACTCTTGGCTAGAATGATTATTCTCTTAACAAATGTGACATTACTTGGGATGTCCAATTCTTAGATTGTGTGGACAATATCTGGTTGCATGATTAGTCGAGGCTTGATAGGTGTCACAATAAGTTTGATATGGATGTGCCTGACTCTCGAGTCTAAGACTTTGCTAAATTTACAGTAATATTTGGTGTGACCTTTTCTATATAAAATGGTACATCAACATTCATTATGAGTGAGTGATATATTTTTAATTGCTTGATGTAGTTCTGTAATCTTGTCTTCCAATCTCATTTCAACTCTTGAAAAATTAATCGATCCTTCATCATTCATTTCAATCCTCTGAGCTATTTTCAGGATATATTCACATGTCAAAAGGTCATACACCATAATGGAGCTTTGAACTTCTGCAATAGTCCCACTACATACCATTGTACTAGTAATTTTTCATCGATCAAGTATGGTATTTGACTCAATAAATTCTTAAATCTTTTGTCGTATCTGCACACACTTTCACCTGGATTCTACTTGATATCCTTATGTTTTTGTGCTTCCATAATTTTTATATCGTTTGTCTTAAATAATGAGAGGAAATCTCCTTTATTTCTTTCTTCGTACATGTTTGATTTTCGGTGAAATTCATAAACCAGGTAGGAGCCCCGGATGGAAGTGTTGCTCCTAATTGAGCCATTTTCTTATCTTCATTGACTATATTTGCAACATCCTATAATTTCTCACAAATGAACCAATGTGTTTGGGGTCTTTGTCACCTTCGTAAATAGGGATATGGTTAAGACCCATTGTTGTTTTCTTTCTAAAAAATGGAATTATTGCAAGATATTTAGTCGAAGTCAACCTGGAGGTAGTTTTATTTTCTAGAGTCGAGGTTGAGCTATAGGACTCAATCGATATAATATATAAATTTTATTTAGTCAGGAGATCTTCTATTACTAATTATATGTGTTCTTTGTTTAGTCTTGAGTTATTCATATGATAAGATTTATCTGTATACTCAACAAGTTGTCCTATACATGGTCATGTCAGTTCACTTTCATTATCCATTGAATTCAAATCTTCTAGATGCAATTTCGATAGAGGGGAGATGTTTGTAAGATCTCTTACATGAATAATTATGTCTTCTGGTCGATTCTAATTATTTTCTTTTTCTTTGATTAATACTACATCTCTTATTTGGCCATTATTATCAGTTCGACACCACACCTATGTTGATTGTGTATCTATGTGAAGTCATTGTTGGAGAAATTTTGTAAGGCATGGACTAGAACTTATTATAGGAGAAATTTGGATTGCATGTTTTGAATCGTTGATTTCCATATTGAATTGATAATCCACTTGTTGGGCCCCATCAAATGAAATACTTAAGAATAATATTTCACTCCTCTCAGGAGTCGTCGGGGTGATCACAAGGGATACTCCAGTGAATTTTCGCACCTAGGTAGGTTTTATATTAGATTTTATGGGATTCTTTTCATTCTACAAATATTCTCGTTTCTTATTCATTTTATCATGATTTATGTTTTGAATTATAGATGAGGGTTTGTGAATCTTCATTCGACGTGCAAATTTCTAACTTGATTCAATTATCATTTTCTCGACTCCCATGATTTTCGACTTGGGTGTGGTCTGACTTTAGCTTCAACTTCATTTTTAAATTGAAATTCGACATATCTTGTCTCCCAGATCATCCAACCCCCGCGACATTAGCCTAACTTACTCATAGTCAATGATATTTATCATTTTAACTTATTTCATTTCTTTAAGAAGTAATCCCAAGATTCTTTTGTGTCTTTGTAGCTAGCTTCCAAAAATTCTTCCCACTATTCTTTCCTTTCTAACAAATTGGAGTTTGGAAGAGGATATTTTAGTGGATTTCGATACTCGACAATGTCGCAAACTCCCTTTTATAGTTGGAATTTATGTAACAATGAGATAAAGGTACAAAGAAACCCACCATCTAATTCAATATAGAATTTATTCTTGATACTTTGGACGGATTCTCTATCTTCAAATACTTGAACTTCAATATATTCTTTTGCAATCCTCTCAAACCACTCGTTTATATTTTTTCTTCCTTCGTTGATGATCTTGTGCATCAACTTCTCATCCAGAGTGAGTCTATGCATTAGACCGAGTGATTTATTCATACATTTCTTCTGGTATAGCCTCCAAGAATCTCTCATGTGTTTCTGAATAGAAGTGTGTGTGAGATTTTGCTAAATTTAATTGATTTTTTTGTACATAATATCTAATATAATTGCTAATTTTGCACTCCCACCATTCACATATGTATGTTAGAGTTAACCTCTATGTTCTCTTTTCTTTAATGCATGCATGAGTTCATAACTAATGGAAACAAAACCAATGTTGTAGCCTCGAAGAAATTATAAGAAGTTGCTAGTAGATCCTCACATAGATCAATACACATCATAGCATCATATATATAAACACACAAGCATGAAGATAGACATACACAATAGTGGGAGAACCATCAAATAAATTTATTAGATATAGCCAGAACAACTTTTGTATTTCCATTACATGTTGATGTATATATATGTATGTGTGTGGTGTATAGTTATTGGTCAGTTACATTAACTCTCGCGTTGGTCGACTCTAAATTCCTATTCAACCAACTTCCCTAACTGACTACTACAGTCAACTCAATTAGGAGGTCTAGTCAATAGAGCCAACTATCCCCTACAACACTCTCGACATGGGGAAAATTTTGAAATATCTTCTCAAATAAATGGACCAAGGATACAAATATGGAGCACATGTATAAAATTGAATAGGAGTTAAAATAATCAAAAGAAGATATCAAGAAGAAGGGTGATGAACTATCCAATATAGGATACCTTAATGAAGAATGAGTAGTAAAGGGATGTGGGAAAAGGATGAGTCGAGGGAATGATTGAAAAAGAAAGATGAAGAATATGTAGATTACAAAACCATCATAAAAATCTACTAGATGAGGTAAAGATATTGAAATAAGAAAAGAAGAATTATCAAAATCAAGAAGAAACAAGGATCTTGGATGAAGAATCTACCAAAATAATTGAAGAGGAAATTTGCAAGAAGGTTGAGGAATCCCTAGATATTGATGAGGTAAAATCAGAAATGCAATTCAAAATTGAATAAGGACATCAGAATTTGATAAATGGGGTGACATTATAGCTTCAAAAGGAGAAAGAAGAAAATATTCAATAAGGTTACCAGGATATACTTGAAGAAGCTAAACTTCATCTAGAGAATGTACATGCCAAATATGATGGTATTGTCTCCAATACTAGAGTAATAAAATACCACGCAAAGAGGATAGAGGATGCCATTGTCACTTAAAATAGTATAGATGAAATACATGTACAAAGTGAAGGAAAACCATCAAAATGTGAAACCATATAGACACCCTCATTACCATAAAATAATTTAAGGAAGATAAGTAGGTCAATATTATCATTATCAAGGAAGAAGATAGAATACTTGTCATATTCACGGAACAAGGAAACACAAAACCACACTTCCAAAAGATATTATCAAAGACCAACAACCAACACAAATTAGAGAAGTTACAACAACAATACATGGAATCAAAAGAAATAAAATAATGCAACAACTAGCCAGAAAGGATTAAGACTGGAAATAAATGATTTTAGGTGGATGGATCATCATCAATGGAATGAATAAGGAAGGAACATACGAAAATCATATTTCTTGGTTTCATCACATTTGAATACTTTAATTACAAATCTTTGAGGAAACATAGTTTTGAATGAGGACATTATGTTATGACCCAAGGGGGGAATATATGAAGTTAAATGTATATGATATGACCCTAAGGGGAGGAATATATAGGGCTAAATGTACATGCAATGTGAAAATGTATATGCATTAGGGTTGTCCTAATAGTAAAGGAGCATCATATGTAGTGTGTAAATAGGTACATATAGAGATCATGTATTCATTATTGAGGACATGAGAATTGTGATGCATGAATGCATTTGGATATTTGGAGGAGGTTCTACTATTCTTTAAGGATTTATTCTGTAACTCATATATATTATATTTATTGGAGTTGTGATCCATGCTCATATTTCTATACATGTCATGTACTTATAATTTATTATAATATTTTAAGCATTTGGAAAATAACAATAACATGAAAACCCAACTTACTAGATGTTGACTAGGTAAATATAAGAACTTTGGATATGGTAGTATCCTATGTTATTTTTTCCCAGACAAATTTCTAGGTATGAAAATATAGGTTCTCATTCCATTGAGTGGGTTGAGGGATAATAGGATGACTTAGTAATATGATTTATAATCTAGGAGGTAGTGGAATCACCAATGCATTCAACATTAGATTTCTTGGTTACTGGTTAGAGTAGAGTATGTCTATCAATGATTATCTATATGTTCAAATCAACTTTCATCAATATCTAGAGCTGCTACTTCCTCTCGGGGACTAATGGGGTTACATGGGTCAATTTTTTATGTACGTTTCAAAAATACCTTACTTTTTATTTATTTATGTCATCATATTTATTTTATAGTTGTTTTTTAAAGTATAAGATCTATATTTGAATCGTATATATTTTTTTAAATAATTGTATGATGTAGATGTAAGCCCAAACAGGTCGTATGAACTTCTCGGGAACATGTGTAGGGATGATTATTCTAAAAATGTATATGATTCAAAGAAAACCCATATTATAAAGAATGTCGAGTGTAATATAGAGGGCCTAAGCACCATAGTATCCATGTCTCGGATAGAAGACCTTCTATAGAGGTTGCTATGAGTGGTGGTAGGAGTATCGCGTCCATGGGTGAACCTTATGTGACATATTTCCACAACTACCCTAGTCTATCACAACACCCATGCTTCTAGCATCGAGGAGTGGATACTAATAGTAGTTCATTTTTTGTCATCATCCTCAAGAACTAAATCACATTATCTCGGGCTTGGATAGTTTGATCATGTATATGACACACAATATTTTTTTTTTGTAGATAATGCAAATTTTATATTATATATATATATATATATATATATATATATATATATATATATATATATATATATATATATGGGGTTTTCCATCTCTACTTATACGTGTAAAATTAATGTGATTTCTTGCTTCATTTCTATGTGTTTGCATTCTTTCAATTATCTTAATGACACAAATGACAATCTAAAACAAAGTTTCCTAATGAATCAATGAAAACATTAAATATTATTTGTATTTAAATATATGTAATAAATTCAAAATAACACTCAGGAAATATCACCTATAGATACATCTAGAGAAGTGTAGTATCATGAGCATGATATAATTTTTAAACTATGACACTACTAATTGTGAATAACCATATGTGGAATGCCTAACATAATGTATTCCAAAAGAATCTCAATAACCACACTATACTCAACAATATTTTTGGTAGCATGGCTAAGGACAATTCCCCATGATTCCATACTTAACCTATGGGAGAATAGATTACCCAAATCGTGGAAGAAACATTCTAAATGTGGCAACTAACGTCATATATGAATCCCATATATAGAGTTGTGATCGATGACATATAACAATTAGGAATAAAGAATGATAAGAAAATATCCAAACCATGTGTTGACGAGTTAAAATGGATTGTCAATTAATAAGGGATAATGCTCTATGGTGAGTCCCAATTAGGCTCACTCTCATTTGGTATAGCAAGTTCCAACCAATATGTGGACCTGGTTTCCACTAAGAATTTATATTACATAGGGGGAGAATGAATTTTCCTCCAAATAATAATTCTAAATATAACTAATTATAAAAAAATACAAGTTATGTATTCTAACTATTGCTAACCTATCATGATAAAGAGAATTTATAAAAAAAGATAGGTCCACAATACAAGATATTATTACTGATAATCGAAATAGTTTTGGTTAACAACAATAGATTTAAACAATAATGAAATAGATATAAATAATAAATAGTTATAGATTATTCCTACAACACCACCATTGTATCCATAAGTAATCATAAACGAGTAAGTTTCTTAAAGAATAAACACAAAAATATTTCATATGAAATATCATTCAAGAAACTGATAAATCAATTACACATGTAAAATAGTCCTATACAAAATTATACACATTCATGGTCGCCAAAATTGCATTTCTTCCATTATTCAATGAGATAATAGTATAATCAATGTTACAATGGGAAAAATTCATTTTCTCATTCAATGGTCTTCCCTTCATAAAATAAGGAAGAGCTTTCACATTTTGTCATTGTTGATGTTGCAGTTACATTGTTTCAATTTACACTACTTTGTCCTATTATACCATTCATTGTTCCTTTCACTCCAAGACAATTGTGTTCTTCACTCCAAGACGATCCCATAAAGTCTAAAACTTCTTATCACTGAAAGCTTTTGTGAAACTGTAGAAATATTTATGGATCTCATGAAGTCCTTTGGAAACATGTCTTTCCTTGTACCTTTTGATCCTTTGGATGCATCTGCACCTGAAAATATTCCTTTCTGGTTGAAGTGGAACCAAATCCCAAGTCTGTTTCTCTAAGAGTGAGTCATACTCCTCCTGTATGGTTGCTTTCGATAATGGATTTACCATGAACTCACTATAGATATATGGATTGGAATATTGAACCATGTAGCAATGCATGGGCATCGTTGGTTCAGAAGTTGAAGGTACATGAGAAGTCTCCTCATGCTGAGATCGATTCCTCATCAAATCCAATGGATCCCCTACAAGGACACCTACTTCCTGAAGTGTGGTTTTTTCACTATTGGGTATCTACTAAATCTTTATTGTTATCTCTGTATTTGGTTGCACTACCTGCACATTTCTATGTATAGAATCCAAGTGTATGGAATCATCTATGATGTCTGGCACTAATGGAAGCACAATATTCTCTACATGCTTCACTGGTGGTACATGAGAAGTACTCTCCTTATGTGTAAGTAGTAAAGAGGAGTGATGGTTAGAAAACTTAGTGAATTTATACAACCTTGATTTGTGATCTACCTCACCAATTACAATAATGGAATTGTCATGCATGTCAAGTATAGAAACTAAATCTGATGTAAATTCAACCTTTTAACCTTTCTAAGTGATATGATAAACTGAGATAATATTTATAGAAATATTTGGAACATGTCAAAAATTTTCAAAGCTACCATTAGGGAGTTCCACTCTTCCCTCTCATGCTATTGTTACTGGAGTATCATCCCCCATGAGAATAGGGGCTCTTGAGAATGAACTCAAATAAGTAAAGAATTCCCCTTTCACTGAGATATGATGTGATGTGCCAGAATCTATAATCCATGAATTACATGAGGAATTAATTGCAACTAGAGCATGATGATTATCTTTCTTAGGAGCAGGATCTTCTTCCTTCTTCTTCTTAGCTCCTTCAGGAATGAAGTTTCCAAGTTTTTTCTTTTGAAGTACATGTTCCATAACATCGACTTGCTTCTTCATCCATGAATCACATGAGGAATTAATTGCAACTAGAGCATGACGATTACCTTTCTTAGGAGCAAGATCTTATTCCTTCTTCTTCTTATCTCCTTCAGGAATGAAGTTTCCAAGTTTGTTCTTTTGAAGTACATGTTCCATAACATTGATTTGCTTCTTCATGTATGTGGATAATTCATGATTCAATCTATTACAATAAGTGCACTACTTTACCTTCTTCTTCTTCTTATCTTTGGAATTTGAAGAGTCTTTGGAACTTGAAGAATCCTTGAAGGGTTTGAAATATCCCTCCTTTTCTTTCTATTTCCCCTTTCCTTTCTGTGTGGATTTTTTATTGGATGGTGAGTGCATTTGATTTTGGTTCCTTAATTACACATAGTTGAATGAGGTTCACTTTCTAATGTGTGAGAGAATCAACAAACTGCTCCATGGTAGGCATATTCCACTTTAATCCGAAGATATATTTGTCAGAATGGAAAGTGGAGACAGACAACATATTATAGTCCTACCTTAGCCAAGATTGTTAGAATAAGTTGGTCTACTTGTGTAGACTTATCAATACCACAATATTCCAGACTCAATATCAAATATTTAAACTTGGTAAATAAATCATGTATATTATCAAAACTTTTAGTATCCAAGGTATTCAACTCTACCTCAAGCATGTGACCTCTCATCTCATCCTGCATTCCAAAGAGACTTTCGAGGGTGGTCCATAAATAATTTGGAGTATTTCATGAGGCAACATGAAACCACAAATTAGCTAAAATTAATTCAAGAATAAGGCATGTGGCCCCATCCTTACTTTTCTCTCATATGGTCTTCTCTATCGTTGATGAAGGATTTGTTTTTATCGTCATTGTCAAATTATACAATCCTTTCCTTTTGATTTTGAATTAGGCCTTCGGCATCCATTTAAAATAATTGTATGGTTTGAGAATTATTATCAAATTTGACTGAAGAATTGGTGTCATATCAATCTGTCTTGCTAGTTTTGAAAAACCTAGAAACAATTTCCTAAGAAATCACTGAAAAAATATTTTTGAAGAGTGTCTCACCCTATTTGAAGGCCACAATGAGCCACTCTCACACCTTCTCTGAAGGATATAGTGTGACACATAGGAAGTTTCACACCCTATGTAAGGATAGACTACAACACTTTAAAAAACTGTGAAAAAATGGTTGTGATACTATAAAGTTTTCCTGGGACTGTCGCACCTTTCGAAAGGGAGAGGGTGTGGAACTTTTAGATACCTGGATTATGATACTAAAAACTCATATTTCCCTCTTCTCTAGCCCATCTGGTTTTCTCCAAGCATCTCGGCTCTGATACCATGTCAATGTTTCATCGAAACTTTCACAAGATACCTAGCTAAATCAATTACAAACAAATCTTATTAAGAAAAGGACGAGAGATCCAATATGTAAGAATAAGAAAAAATATTCACACTAATCCAATGATCTAATCAATCATTGAATAAAATTAATGAGAGATACACACTCATATAGGACATAACATTCCATAAATAACAAAAGTGAACAGGAAGTGAGCTTTCCTTAGGAATGCATGCATGCATAATAGTGATAGTCTAAAAATGGAAAGTCTAAAATAGAACTAGCTTAAGTTAAATAATAGTGATCTAGTGAGTCAAAAATAGAAATATTTCCAACAACATCTTAATAAATGAATATACAAATAATTACAAAATCTTGTAAGGAGGATATTTAGTAGCCAAATTTTCTCTGTATAAATTCCTTTGGTCATGATAATTTGAAATTTATTCAACCTTTCTCAGTTGCAATCTCTCTATTTTCACCTCTCCATCATATATCGTCTCTACAAATCCTTGTTCTATATCCCTGTGCAGCTTTTTAATGCAAGCATCAGCCAAGGTGGCTAGCCTTACTAGTTTTATAAGGTGGTTGTTTAGAATTTCTTTATCGATCTCTTTCAATTGTTAAATTGCTTGTTTTCTTTCATCCTTGCTTTGTTCTACCTATGCTATCATAAGATTTATAGGGAATTCTTCATTCAGTTCATCCATCACTAGAAATATAGACTTGTGTAGGAGGTCATTTGATGAATTTCATAATCTTAAGCAAATATTGGTGGTATCCTCTATGGTTTGTTCAATATATTCACATAAGGATTTCCATGTGTCCAACATCACTTGAGTTTTCTTATTATTCTTGTTATCATGTCTAGGTAGATCAAAAGGATTATCTAATTACATGTTATGCTAATCCAAAATTGCATCAAAAGAATCACGTAAATTTTCCCTCTTTTCTTTTTGTTCCACTACCAGGTCTGAAAAACTTCATAAAATCATGATGATATTGTCGTATCTCATTAACTTAGAGAAAAATTGTCTATGAGCTTCTATTATATCTCATTAGTTGTTAGGGATGCTTCTTTTATTGTTTCCAAAATATTGGTGGGTTTTTTGTTTTCTTTGAGTTGAGCTTCTAGAGCCTTTATTTTTTGTCCATATTCTCTGATATTCATATTTTTCTTCTCGGAGAGAACATATTCCTTCTATTTTTATATTCTCATCTTCTCTATTTCTTGTGTTTCTTCTTCAGGGTCTCTAGATCAGCTTTTCATAGTTGATTTGTCTCATTGGTATGGTTCATGAATTCATCTTCCAATTGATTTGTATGCTTCAACTACTCTTCTAGCCCTAAAACTCTTGTCTTATAAGTGTATAAAGTGGCATTGAGCTCATTAACAATGATTGAATTTTCCCTTGCAAATTTACTTAGAGATGAGGTTGTATCAACTGCATTAGTTTGTGGATCTTGTCCTAAGTTCCATGACCTTATGTGACCTGATTCATCCTTGGTGGGAGTGTCTTATGTTATCTACCTATTTTATGATCCTTTAACAATCCCTTTTCTTTAATTTATAAAATAATACTCTCCTAATGGTACAACAAAATCATCAAAGTTCATTACCTCTAATGAGGAGTAGGTGAAACCAAGTGATATTGAATTGATCAATTCATTAGGGTTTATGGAAGGACCTAGTAGTGAAATCCCCTTTTAATGCAAGGAATATAGTCTTTTACTTTGTCTTATTATATTATTTTCAATCCAGTCCTCTTAACTTTGATTTCTTCATATGCCTTCTTCTTTGTTTAGGCCTCTTCTCTGCTCTTGTTTCCTCTTATTCTCTTCCTCTTCTGTATCTTTATAGGTTGCTTCTTCAACTTTGTTTTTTTATCTCTTCTACCATCCTTCTTATTTCTTCTTCTACATATTGGCAAACTACTTCCACAACTTTCCTTTTCTATGTTTCTGCTTGATGTCTATCCTCTTCTACTTTATTTTTGATCTCTCCTTTTCTTTGTTTCTCTTCCCTCATTATCCTCTCTTCTAGTTCTATATCCTTTTTATTCCTTTCTTCTTCCTTTTGTGTCTGATCCTTTTCTTTGGCCTCTTCTTGTTCTTCAACACTGGCTATCAGTTTCTGTCTTTTTTTCTCAGAAAAAGATTTTCATTTTCTCTTGTTTAGCTTGGATTTTTTCTAGTTGATGATTATCCTATAAGTGGTATAGTACTTCGTCAAAATACCTAACCCCTTGGAAGAGGTTTTCTTCTTCATTATTATCATTTTGGAATGGGAGTATCATCCCTAAGGCCTTGAAATGGTTCTATAACACCCCTCTAGGGTCATGATTCTTTGTCGCCCCTCTACACAAGGTTAGTTTCGTTAGATAAGTTGCTTCCTTTTTTGCATGTGGAACATTTATAAAGGTTAAAACTCCTAATATAATATGGAATTTCGGAAACTTTCTCTTATTATTGGCATATAAAGACCCAATAATAATTGCCTCCACTATATGGTAGGTTATTTCCCTACCAATGAGTTATTATGAGACATATTTAGGGACCCAAAAATTATGATATATGTATATTTTTTCTCCATATACCGGTCTCCAATTTCTCTCATGGTTTCAAGGGTTTATGAAGATAACCTTTATGTTGCTTGGAAAAAGAAAACATGAAATAAAGGGGCTACAAAGTAGTCACAAATTTCATAGATTTTTTTTTTAAATTGTTCTTCCAAATTACTGAGCAATAGATATGGATGGGAGGGGAATTAGGGTTGCAATTCCAATTCATCACTAGAAAGGAAATAGAAGTGCAAATGGCATCAATCAAGAAATATAACATATAAAAAAAAATTGTTTTGTTGGTGTAGTCTTCTTGGGAATTTTAGAAGATGTTAGTCGAAAATATCTAAGCCTACTTGAAAATGTTCCCTGCTTCTATTACATTGTGTGCAATTGGAACCTATTCTAACTTGAAATGGACACTTTTATCCTACCCTTAGAGATTGCAAATGATTTCCACAAGGATTTGATATGGTTCTTTGAAATACTATGCATCATATACTTTGCTAAGCTTGGTAATGTATGGCATGTATTCATCCCACCATCCTTGAAGGAGATCAAAGTCTTCGTCCATGCGATTGAAATATTTTTTTTTCTCAATGGAGGATGTGGGTTCAATTTATGTTTCCATATTCATTTTATATAATATCATGCTTTTGAGTTGAAGTAGAATCTTTGGCTTCCAATCAAAGTACTTGTATGGTGTAGGAATTGATAACGACAAAAATTTCATTCTTTGTTATTGCTCCAATATTTTGTACCTGCAATAGATAGTTTTTGCACCTTCTTCCTAGAACTTGTGGGATTTGATAGCATTGAATTTGGAGTGAAACCTACACAGAGGATCTAACTAGAAATAATGAACACAAAACTTCCAAAGTTGAGATAAGAAGAGAAGAATTGGAGAGAATGAATGAAATAATTGTATTCCACATGATGAGAAAATTCAAAATTACATTTTATATAATATACATGGATGAACTAATGTTCCATAGTAGTGATATAAGGAGATGTGGATATGCACTAATAGAAAATAGAGTGAACTGCCACTTAGTCCTAGTTAACCCACCAAACAGTCATTAGTCAATTGGCTAAAACAAGTGGAGTGGAGAGAATATCATGCATGCACATGCACATGTTTATCACTATGTTATCCTCATGCATGTGAATTTTACCCTCATGGTGATGACTCCAAGGTGGGCATGCAACACTTGGTGACAATTAAAAGGTTTCCATGTGAGACTTGATTCCACTAGTCTAAGTGCAGTACAATTGAGTAATGACTATAGAGGATGTGGCACCCTCATATAATGGAGAATATTTTCATCTAAGGGAAAACATATCTAACCAAGGGATTACATAAACATATACTAATAAACATAGGAAAATAAATACTAGGTGGGTGTGTCATATCTCCAATATGAGCCAATATCAATTTGAGCATTTATGAATTACATTTATATCCTTTTATTTTAATCTCAATGTGTATGACTAGTCTTTCTTTTACCCCTTTTATCTATAAGACATATCTTGGATTGCATACAATTTTGGGCATATCATTCTAGATATCATTATCATTTTCAATAGCTTCATCAAATTCCATGCTTAGTTCTTCATCAGAAGCGTTTTCATATTATTTTCTCGTCAAGTAGTAATTGTTATTTTTCTTTAGTAATGTATGTAACTAATTTCTTCAATTGCTTTGTCTCTAGTTAATTTCTCTCCTAAAATATCTTGATTGTTTTATTTCTTCTTAATTTGTTTTGCTCATTATACTGTATCATAATGTCAATATCATATTTCTCTCTACACAAAAGTTGAGGATAAGGAATTGCAAGTTGGAAATGCAAATTCTAAAATTGTGAATGAGGTGGTGAAGAGGGTTTAGGTAAAAAAGGGTCCACAAAGTTTGAGTGGAAAGGTCATCGAGACAAACTATCAATTTGGTGATGAAGACAATGCTTGCGCCTAAAAATAGAAGGTTGAAGAGTAGTTAAGAGGTCAATTAAACATCAATTTCTTGGGTTAAATCACAAGGAGAATGGAAAAAGGATAATACATTTACACAAAGGAATTCAAATTCTTCAAAATCAGATGAGGACATTCAAAGAAAATATTTACATTCCTAGTAGAATATTAAAATATGTATTGTAATTAGAATCATAACTATAATGCACAATATAAGAAACTTCTAGATATGATTCAAAAAAATAATCTAAATTAGTAGCATGGGCCTGCTTACCAAATAGAGTAGCTAATTTGGAATTCTTGGAGTAGTTCCTTTTCTTTGAGAATTTGTTATCCCAATGACTTTCCTACCTACAAATAAAATAGAAACTTGAATTCCTTGGAGTACTTTCTTGTTTGAAGAAATTTTTCTTTTGATGTTTCTTGAATCAATATTTTCTAGAATATTTTGGAGAAGAAACTGAAAAAGTACACCACTTCTTTGACCATCTTCAAGTTCTCATTTTTTTGTTAGAGAACCTAAAATCATAAATTTATTTAAATTCATTGCAAAGAGATTCATTCAACACACAAGTTTGTTTCTTTAATAGGTACTTTGAATTTAGTGCAATCATAATGTAAGGTCTTTTCAATCTCTAGATGTAAATTTCCAGTTATAGAAAAATCTTCAATACCCATTTTCAAATCTTGAAATCTCTATCTCACTAAATAATGTCTTATACATGGCCATGCTGCAACATAATATATTAAGTACAAAGGATCCTCAGGATAATCCGTTTTTCACATTAAATCTTGCATGACACATTTCTATTGAAAACTAATGGAAATATCACAAAGCTTCTAGGACATAAAGAGGTCTAAATAAAATTTACCTTCCTTTGGGACATTACTATAAAATTATTCAGGTGTTTCTTAAGTCAATTCACTTATCGGATCATCAAGGTCATCTGTGATAGCATCCCTACCATATGATCCTAGGGATGTCCACCAATTTGTTCATTGAATAGTAAATCCCTAAGTTAATCTTGAGGATAAATATGAAAAAGGAATCCTATTGTTGGATAGGGTTCTTTGAGTTCAAGCCTAACCACCCTAAGATTGGATTTATTTTATAATATCAAAAGGAATTTGATAGTTAAAATATGATATGTGTCTTGGATTTCTTATAGAATATGAAGGATTATTATAGGGATCAAGGGTAACCTTTTTCTTTTTCTTATCCCCAATCTATCTCCAAATGTTTGCAAAAATCCAGTCACCTAGTTTACACAATTTTTTATGTTTCAATAGACTACAATCTATCTTTTTATTCCATAACTATTTTTATTTCTAAAATTTAAGCATTTACATCTTTCCATTTATCGAAAATATGAGAGAAAACATAAGCATCCTTCTTTAATGTATTTTCTTTTTTTAGTTGTTCAACATGGATAAGTCTAAATATTTTACTTTTGAGACTTTTTCCAGCAACCATGACCAAAATATGTCTATGTAATTATTAGTGAAATTGAACTTTTAATTACATAAATTGCATTTTTACATGCATAAATTGGTTCAACGCCTTGAAAAAATCTCATTCCACCTAGATTGTGCAACCTTAATAACAAATATCTGCATTCCTGCAATTCTTCTATATTTTTAACCATTTTTTTGGCAAAACTGGTTGTGCCCAAAAATGTTTAACAAGTAGATTGTTTAGACTAATATGTTCAAAATAATCTAATTCATCTTCTTCACCTAAAATAGTAGCCTTTAAAAGTACATTAAAATAATGTTTTCTATTGAGATACTTTTCCCAAAGGTTTCTTGGTCCATGCATAGTATTATCATAACTAATGAGCCAATATTTCTTTTAACCTATTTGGTTTTTTATTTCTTCACAAATTTCTTCTACTTTGTCAATTCTAGAAAATGTTTCATGTGTTTTGACTATTGATTTCATATGAAAAACCTTTCTTATATTTTAAATCTTGACAAATTTCAAAGACATGATATTTTACCTCTAACACATCTATTGCCAAGCTATATACTTATTTATGTAGATAGGCCATATACTTATTTATGTAGATAGACTGCCTGATAATTTCAACAATTCAATTTACTCAATTGTCCAAAGAATGGTTCTTCATTAGGTCATCTATATGACATAATTTCCATATCAATGATGACATTATTTTCTTGAAATATCAACTTGGTATTACTAGGACTTTAATTCCTTTCTATATCTAGGAGGATTATCCCTTTCTCTTTTTCTAGGAAAGGTAGGATGAATCATTTTTATTTCAAAAGAATCTGAGAACGTTAAACAATATTTATAACTACAATGATTCTCTTTACATACAATTGGACTACCAATACATTTTTTACAAACATGTTGATTTCTAAGTGAAGTATCTTTTTTAGTTAGCAATGGGAGATTTCTAGAAGCTCTTATTGACATTCAAGGACTAGAATATCTTGTTATTTGAATTACTTCTTGTTACTCTTGTAGGTTTTGTGGTATTTGCAAATTTTGATAGAGAAATTATTATTTCCATTTAGATGGAAATATAATTTGCGAAAATGAAGTTGTTATTGTTCATATATTTCCTAGTCTAACCCACCATTTTTTTAATTTTTTTGTCAATCATCAATAGGCTTAATTAATGAAAGCATAGTGGAAGTTAAACCCCATAAGCAAATAAAGAGAATAAGATAGAAAAAATGAATAGATAATTGATCCAGATAGAAACGATCTGGATCGGATATCGGGGAATGATCTTCTTATGCTCCGTCTCACTCATTTGGAGCGAACCTTTTTCTTTTTTCTCTGAGGATCTTTTTCTCGGGGTCAAACAATTACACAATAGATAAATTTATGGATCCCATACCTCATTCTATCACTCGTGCTTTGTCTAGATTTCAGACAGAACTGACGAGTGAATCAGGTTCGTTAGCGATTCACGAATTGGAAGTGGTCGAATATAAAGCATCAGCAAATAAAGGTTTGTAATTTGACAATATTAAAACTTAAGGGTGTATCAAAATTATCAAGATGAATATAAACCTTAAGACACTTTAAAATATGTTTGTTTATAAGGCTTAGAATAAATATAGGATAAACAAAGGTCAAAGGTTCAAATATGGCCATTATGCAAAGGTGCATCAAATCTAGTGATAAGTGCATATGAAAAATTTGTATGTATGGAATGTATGATATAATGAAGGCTAGAATATTTAATCTAGAATGCATTAGAGTATTTAAGCCAAATTTAAGAATGCTAATATAAATACATTGGTTCGCTTAATGGAGTCCATAGTCAATATATTATTATTTAATAAGGGGGACTCGATAAGCATATTTTGAAAAGGAAATGAGAATAACAACAAAAGTATATATAATATCCTCAGAAGATTTTCAATCAAAGAACCAAGTCTGATCACCTTTAGAAGAAGGAACATAAGGCATACACTAATCAACATATGGACTAACTTCTTCTATATCTAATGTTGTTGTGTTATGATCATATTGACTTGATGTAACATTATCATCAAGAATATTTTGATCCACTGTATATAAGAATAAGCTATTGCGAAGATGAGTTGTTTTGTAAACTTTCATGGATATTCCACTCGAATAGTTTGTCACAATAGATCTCATAAATAAAACTGAAATATACTCTATGATGGTTAAATTCCTTTAGATTCCAGAATCTTTAGTTATGGATTTTTTAATTATGCATGAAATAGATAAAATGGAAAAAATAGAGAACAATAAGAAAAAACCACACACCATCCACAAAATAACACAAATACTTTATCGAGGAAACCCTTACAGGACGAAACCCATCTAGAAGGTGAGGCTACTCTACTCTCTTCTCTCTAGTATGGAAATAATGCCAATACAAAGTATAAGGCACTATCTATCGATTTACCTAAGACCCAAGGCCTGTTAGGGTGCTATAGAACATTAACCCCCTTCATTATGCTCTCTAATTTCCTACTCCCAGTTGTTCTTCTCTTATATGGAACAAAATACAATAACATAGGATGAGACCCCTTCTCCTCCTAGTGGGATGATATTTAACATTTGCCAAAAGTCATTTAGGAGTAGAGTTTTTACTTCTTCAACCCTCAATTGTGATAGGGTTTTCGACCTTCTAGAATCTTCTTTAAATTACATTTGTGGCTAGCCCCATATACGTGAGTAATGGGGGTTGTGGCATCCTCTCTTATCGGTGAACATGGTAGGCTAACTTGCGGGAGGCATAACTTTTTCATACAAGCTTTGATTGAGGAGTTTGACCCTCCGGTGGAAAGGTCTCAAAGTGTAAAACACCACCTTTTGTGTGTTCATAGGTTTTGGACACCAGAACCCCAAATCATGTCGTTTAATGCCTCAGAATGGCCCTAAAAGATTTCAAACTCAAAGCTTATTCCTCCAATTTTTTTCATCCTAAAAGAATTGAGATATATGAAAAATAAAATAATGATCCAATCTGAATCATGAGCAATAAGTGCATACCTATGTGGGTAAATTATCTAAGAAAATCTATTTGTTGCAAAAATTGTTGGTGGAAACCACACCTCCCGTAAGACTTATGAAACTTACACTCCTAAGTTGTGCAATAATTGATGCATGTCTCAAATAATGAAACTTGCACTTCTCAAGTACTATTATCACTATACTTCAGATTTCTTTAATCAAACACACATAAAGATTAGAACAAAATATTTTATTAATAGAAATTTCAAACTCTTTTTAATAGCAACCTGGATTTAACACCATTTTTACACACAAAAAATCTTAGATCTTATATACATAAGATATGAAACTTTCTTGTAGAGAAATTATATAGAATGACACTATGCTCCTACAAAGACCACGAGCTTTAAAGACAAAAGAAGTTCAAGTACTACCACTAATTGAGCATGCAACTTTAGAGTCCTATAGAGCTCCTATTTGTCTACAAACATGGAGACCTAACCTAAAACTCAAGACACACTCTTACAAACATGGAGACCTAACCTAAAACTCAAGACACACTCTTAGATCCCTTTCCAATATCTCGATGCCTCAAATGAGAATCAAAACCTTAATATATAGATTTCTTGGCTAGATATGGGTCAAATACGACTTATATTTGTGAATAGAAAACTTCATGCACAAGACAACTTATGACAAGAGACTCTTACAGAAGACAACCAATGATTATCTCATCTCGTGAAGGGAACTCCCTTAAGGGAACTACTTTCTTTTAACATACTTATTGTTGACCAACAAACACTATTTATATGGCCAACATATGTCACTACTTATTGTTGACCAACAAATACTATTTATATGGCCAACATATGTGATTACAAAGTTTATTTATATGGCCAACATATGTGATTACAAAGTTTTTTTATATGGTATGTGTATCTTGTTTGTCTATGCAAAAGATCCAAAAAGAAGTCTAGAATTAAATCATGAGTTGCATGCATTCACAAGCACATTTTCAGTGTGACGTGGAAAGCCATGTAACCCGCAATAAGATAAATTCCAAACTCTTTTATATCCATATGTGGATAGATGAACAAATCTGGATGGTACTTGGAAGTTTCCGAGTATAGTGTGGCACTGCAATGGAATATTTGTAAAAACCATTATTCGAACCCACAGTATATATATATCCAATGGATTGTAAATAGTTGGATACACGTGTTAAATCAATAAAACAATGGGGCAATTAATAAGTATATATATATATATATATATATATATATATATATATATATATATCCAATGGATTGTAAATAGTTAGATACACGTGTTAAATCAATAAAACAATGGGGCAATTAATACAACACGTTTTACAGCGCTCTGTTCTATTGTGGATTTGCTCTATAGTCTTTTGTTTTACCGACTGGATTTGCTCTACAGTCTTTTGTTTTACCGACTTTCACGTGATTTAATACCAACCAAATTGTTTTATCTACTTTACGTGATAAGAAACCGATTAAACCACGTACTGTAACACGCGGAAAAGCCCATTGTTTTCACAGCCTGTTATACTTTTTCCATTTGCAGTTTCAAGGCCATCTGGTCACTCTTTCGATCCTAGCGATCCCACAAACATATACAGCAGCAGCTATGAAGCCGTTATCAGAGAACGATAAAGGGACTCAACTCTTCGAAGAAGGAAGCCTCACAGCATCGGGAGAAGAGAATACTAGCAGAGGTACGGTCCGATTCCATTAATAAACCCTTCAAATAAACTCTATCCCTTACTATTGGAATCTGTAATAAGCTGGGAAAATGGGAAAACAAGTAGATTTTTGGGTTTTTACTTGTATATTTTTCGAACAATTTTATTAGAAATTGTAGATTTAAGTCGTTGAGTTTTTATAATGTGAGTATCCTGGGTTCGGGGTTATTAGGAATAGTTTTGTGAGTGTTCTAGGCTTAGGGATTATTGGGAAATAGAAATTATAGATTTGATTGGTTAAGTCCTTATAATCTGATTGTTTTGGTATGGGATATGATTTTTAAGGTTTTTTTAATTTGATTGTTTTTAATTATTAGAATGGATTATTAGAAAATTGAATTTATTTAAATATTTAAAAAAACAATAAACAATAGTAAATTTCACCAAATTCAAATTTTATTGTTTTTGGATTATTAGAGAGCTTAATCTATATATACATTCAAAAATATAATTCAAACAACAAACAACAGTCGATTTCACCAAATTGTCACATAAAAATTTAAAAGATAAAATGTTTAGATAACTAGGTTATAGAAAATAACTTTTGTAATAAAGTCTTAAAGAAACTCTATCCCCCCTAGTACATGAATCTACAAGGTAGGAAGCAGTTATTAATTTTCTTTTAGATTGAAAAATTTTGAGGAGTTATTTAAGGCGTTGGCTAAAAGTTTTACTTTTGGGGTTTTTTTGGTGGGAATCAGGTCATGTAAATTTGGACAAAATCACTATGTCTGAATGCATAAACGGATTCAGCCTGTTGAAAAACCCTTGCTGCACTGGATTATACAAACTTAACCACTCAAATCTGCAAATCCAACCATTATCACTGAATTTTATACAAAATCAAACAGAAAAAATTAACTGAAAGTTATAACGTTTAGAATGGGATGGTGTTTCAAATTTTTGATTCACATTGAAGAACCGCCCGTGAACTAATCCCTTAGACTCATAATATTATAATATAAGTGTTTGCGTTTGATTTATGAGAGTCACTATAGGTACCCTCTTCTCGTTTACAAATTACAGAGAGTTGAATTTTTTTTCCCTGAAATCAACCCTACGTTTCTTCCGATCGGATGCAGCAGTTGAGAAGCTAATTTGTGTTAGGCATTTGCAGGTAGGACAGATCGTATTGTTTATCAATTGGGCGACGCATACACCTCCCTCACCTCCAGGGGATTACCATGGCCGGAAGAGAAAAGTCATTTGGTATGCTTGAACCGATTTCGTAGCTGTGAAAGAATTTTTCTTCAATAACAGGAACTGTTATAAGACTGCTTTTGTCATTAATTCTGTTGTTTGTTTGTTTGTTTTGTTTCTTTACTGATAACAGGAACTGTTATAAGCCTGCTTTTGTCATTCATTCTTTTGTTATGTTTGCAGGAAGTGTGCAACGAATCCTGTGCAGCTTCAAATGGCGAAGTGACGAAGAGTATCGGGGCTGTTAAAAGGGGTATCTGCCAACTGCCCAATTTAGATCTTTCTTTGTTACCCCCTCTGGAGGCGATGGGGAAGAGGTCCTTCCCTTATCAGCACAGAGGCCGACCCGCTGCATCGGCACAACGGTGCTGCTCAGTTCCATATTCTCCAAATCCTGATGTTTATAGGTATAGGCTTTGTCGCTCGCATTATTAATTCCTTGGCTTGTTTGAAGCCCTAGTGGTTATGTTTTTTCTAAATTGCATTTTTACATGCCAATCAGGTCACCCAAAGCGGGCGCCGAACAGCCGCCTTGTGCCCAGCTTACAATTTTCTACGCGGGGGCAGTAAACGTTTACAATGTCTCGGAAGATAAGGTACTACACCCTTCTTGGAGGCGGGCATTCTGCTTCTGTGGTGGTTTCTACTCTGTTATGAAATTTAGAAGAGGTTCCAACCGGTGTAGTTATCTCAAACGTTTTGGAAATTTTTTGGGGTTAGATTTTTGTGACACGGGAAATCAGTTTCTATATTGAAATTCTAATAGAATTTTTTTAAATCTGGGTTAATGATCTGCGTAGGTTTTGAATCGGACAAAATTCCTCGGGCATCTTTTCATCCTGGATGGATTTTAGATGATAAAGGAATTTAAATCCTGTTCAAAATTTATGTCTAATTATTTGTGCTCTGAAAGAATTACATTTTACCTCAAAATTAACTTGTGCTTGTATTATGGGTGAATATCTGGGCTTGTGTTATCGTTAGAAAGGTTCATTTTAGGACAAATTGATTTGTACTGATGTTTGTTTTGCAAAAACACTCTTAAAAAATAGTGAAACCAGGTTCAAATCTTTGTACTATAACAGATTGATACACCATAATCACCTCACACTTGGCTTCTTATAGAAGAAGACATGAGTAAAATAGATAGAAGTTTTTCTGTCCCAGTATTAAATTTAAAATAAAAATTAGAGAGATTTTGCATACTTTGTAATAGATTGAAATATTGTTATCTTGTGGGATGGTGCAGGCAAAGGCCATACTGATGACGGCAAGCAGAATTAGTAGCTCCCCGGACAGTCGTACTCCCTCATCCTCTGCGCCTACGCCTCCAATGCAGCTCAACTCCACGCCCCGTCGCATGGATATGGCTCCGATCATTTCATCCGCATCGCCCGGAGCCATCCTCAGCAACACCCAATCTTCTCAGACGATAAAAACCGGTAAGAGGACCTCTAACTATGTAGAGAAAACTAATCTAATTTGGTTAGCAATGCTTAATGTACATAACCAAATTGCATATCTTTGACATCCAATTGTAATGTGTGTTGCAGAGGATCTTCAAATCTCTAGAAAAGGCTGTATACAGAGGTTTCTAGAGAAGCGGAAAGAAAGAATTCTGGGAAAGGGTCCTTACCTTCTGCGAGCCCAAAAGTAGCATTTTAGAGATCATCATAT